>JAULBP010104605.1:0-10566 GCA_032355345.1 Lepetodrilus pustulosus | reverse complement strand
TACGTGGAGGGCCGGGGTGATCTCCCCCTGACTCAGGATACTGAGCCTCCTCTTCTTCCATTGGCTGCAGTCTTTGACCAGGTCGTGCCGACCTGGCAGGGCCTTCTCTCACTGGTGCAGCATGTCCATTAACGACAACAGCGCCCTTTTCTTCTGATTCGTCGATATATCTGTACGAGAAAAAAGCATGCTGCGTGAAACATGACTGCGAAAGTTGTCTCCAATAAAGCGGCATTATCACCATTATCGCAATAATTTGAATGGGGAATGGGTAAAGAACACAGAATAGTGAGTACACTTTCCAGAATGGATTTGCTGCAGAATAAATGTGCACATTATCTAGGTAATAATTATTATTATTATTATTACATGTATTATTATTATTATTATTATTATTATTATTATTATTATTATTACATGTATTATTATTATTATTATTATTACAGGTATTATTATTATTATTATTATTATTATTATTATCAGGGATGCATCAGTGTGAACCGGGAAAAACTTGTATTCCATATTGGGCAAGAATTTCAAGTGTTTGAACAATAATACATGTAGCTTCTAAATTACGAATATAACAGAAATTATAGATATAACTTTGTGTATTGTTATTTGTGGGTGGGGGTGGGTTCTATTCATGTTTATTTTTTCTAAATATATATTGGAGTTGTCAGTTTAGAGCAGGAAGAAACCTGCAACATCTGTAGTGCCGAATGTAACACAAAACCTGTGACCACCGGCTGGTACTGACAAACCAAAGATAACTGCATTGCCAAAGTACAGACAGCACATTCTATCATGATCACATTAGAAAGGCAACTTTCATGAACATTGATGTCGGGATACTGGGATGGAATTTGGACATGGCTTCTTTGGCTCTAATCTAAACGCTCTACCACTGCGCTACCACCCACCACAACTAGAAAAGCTGAAAGAAAATTCCTTCAGGAACATGGTATGCAATGAGCAAACATGTAAAGCGGTTTCCTTACCGTGAGTCGTGATGCTGTGGGGTGCCCTTGGAAACTCTGGGGGCCGACGGGGCTGCTGACCTGACCCTTTCGGTCTGCTGGGGGAACGGGTGCAGGGGCGCAGCAAACCCACGGGGCGGGGGAATGTCCAGGGGGTTCTGCTGGTTCTGGATCTCCGGGGGAGACTTTGCATCACGCTCGCTCCTCTCCTTCTCTCGGTCTCGCTTTTTCTTCTTCTTCTTCTTCTCCATCTTGTCCAGGCGGTTAACCAGCGGCACTTTGGGAGCGTTTGGAAGTGGAGTCAGCATAGGTGGGGGGATCTTCCTGCCCTCCAGTACACCTGTAGATGAGTGGATACAATAATAATAATAATCATAATAATAATACTAATAATACTACTACTACTACTACTACTACTACTATTACTACTACTACTACTACTAATAATAATAATAACAATAACAATAATAACAATAATAACAATATTATGTACATTTATATTGCGCCAAACCCATGCTCTATGTTGGTTATGTGTATGATGAATATTTAAATGATAATCTCATGACTAGTAGATGAATTATTTCTATAAATATGATAAAGTACATGTATTGCAATAGAAAGGTCTTTTACCTGGCGGCTTCGTCTGCGTCTGACCCCCAGATCCGGGTCTGTTGCCCGCATCCGGGCTCAAAGGCTTGGTCTTGTTAGCACCCGACCCAGACACGGACACCCCCTGCTCGGACCCACTTGACAGGGGTGGGGGGCTGACCACCTGGTCCCTGGACGCCGCCGACTGACCGGGTCTCTGCCCTGGGGGTACGTCCCTGGGGGCAGACCGTGCGGCGGGGAGGGGCTGCTGCTGCCTGATCATGTGGGGTCGCGGTGGGTTGATGTTGGGTGGGGATGGGGCGGGGCCGCCACGACCCGTGCGGAGGCTGGCTTTCTGGGTGCCGCGCGGTCCTGCACTGGGGTCGATCAGCTGGGTGGTGGTGGTTATGCCATCGTCAACTGGTGCCGACTGTCGCTGGCTGTCGTAATGTAATTCCTGCTGTAAAAAATATACATGTCTGTCAGTACTACGGTGATAGAAATTCATAAAATAGACAGGGGCTCATTCTCCATAGGCCCATTGAGTTAATGGTGGTCAAATCTGTTTTTTCAGTGGGTCCAACAGATACCATTAACATTACAGATGATGCCAGGACCCCCTTCAAATTCAAGCACTATCATTTTACATCACAGCGGGAATTTTCACCTTCATGTGACAATAAGTACTAGGAATGAAAAAGACACTAGTCAAATAATGGTAAATGTATCCAAAAAGCCCAGGATGCAGGTACTCTTTTGCAGATATGCTAGGATATACAATATTCTTATTTGATGTTCTTATACATTAATAAAAATGAAATGTACTTTTATAGACAAATCAAATATAACATACTTTCAGGCAAAATATGCTTACCATGAAATATGTCAACTAACCTTAAAAAAGAAAGAAATAATAATAATAATGAAAAGCACAAAGTAGACATGGTAGATCTATGCTGCTCTACTGACCAGAGGTGATGTAGCTGGTAGAGGGGGACGTGCTGGTGTGTGACGTGGGGGAGGGCGTGGCTGTATCAGGGGGTGAGGGGCAGATCGAGACGGCTTCACATCATCGTCCTCGATGTCCGATACATCCATCCCTCCCACACTGACACCCTCGATTTCCTCTTCTCCTCCTATTCCAAGTCCTCCCTCTGAAGAATACATGAGCATGTCAAGAAACAGGACTATTCCAATATGGCAATGAGTTTCACAATAAAGGCATACCATCACAGACATCAACAAATCTATTTAATAATTTTTAATTTACATTATTTGTAATGATGTTTAAAAATAAATAGAACTACTTTCTAGATTTTTTCACTTATATCGCGGCTTGTAGTGCTGAATGTTGCAGTAAACATGCGAGTACTGGCTGGTACTGACAGATCAAGGATGCTAACTGCATTGTGATGATACAGACAGTGCATCCTATTCATGATCGCGTCACAAAGGTAACTTTCATGAACATTGATGGCTCGTTCCCAGAACATTATTTGAACCCGGGTACTTTGGCTCCAAACAAAACGACCTAAAATGTAATTATTTCAGGTAAACATTTGCTTAACCAATAAGTAAGTTGACTACCTCCGCATCTGATTGTGTGTATTTCATAAATAGATTTCAAAATTGCACTCAATGTCATATTAAACAAAGAAATGCAAAGGATTGATAGTAAGCTAATAATTTGCATTTTCAGAAAGTGTAGTTGTTGGCGAATTATTGAAATCTAACCATGTTCGTCTGTGACCATGTCCATCTCCTCACGACTATTTCCATAGAAAGCATGGCCAGTACGCCTCGTATCCACGGATACCTGCAACATGGGAGATAACTCTTACTAATTAACATTGTTTTATTGCTGGTTGTGATTGAATTTGGCATGTACATCATTCATGTTAACATTTAATAATTCACTATTCAGATGAAAATTGGTAGTACTTTCATACAACGAAAACTATAACAACTTTGCCAATACCATTTTTTTTCGTGTTCTAAAAATACCCACTTCAATGCGTTCTTTCCTTCTCTCGTTTCCAGCACTGCTAATTATTCGGTCGTCGTTAAAGTCAATCTTGTCGCGGGAATCTGGGGTGGTCAGACTGTTGGCTCGTCTAGTCAACAGTGACCGTGACGTCCGAGGTCGTTTTGGTGGATGAGGAGGTGGTGTGACGGGAGTTGTGTCCCCTGAGCCATTACGCCAGTTCTGCAGTAGACAGTAACATGCAATGATGAACAATTCTACACCATAACGTGACCATTGCTAAAAACATACGTGAAATTATCTAGGTCTATCTTCTAAACTTACTTCGAAAAGGTAAAAATGTGTCAGATATTGAAAATGTCTTCACGCTCCATAAGCATTTTTTTTATTCTTATTTTTTCGACTATATGAGTGGATTATAACGTAAATTCCTGGCTGTGGCAATCTTAAAGAGTTGCAATATTACGATTGGCTGATGGGTACTATTGCAATATGGGAGACTGGCAGGTCATGATAGGTTACTTAATCCAGCAGATTAAAAGATAATTAATTAAAAGCACACAACCACAGACATCAATGATGATGTTATCAATCAATCAATCAATGTTTATTTCGGTTTGTAGGCCATCGGCCCATGTACACATTCATATACAATATATATATAAAGCGAGTAGCAATACAAATTTCACTAAATCTTAAGTGTTGGCATTACATTTATAATCTAAAGCTTCCTTAATATACTTAGCACAATTTACAAGAGTTTTTTTACAATTACAATTTAATAACCTAGAATACTTTACATGGTTTACTAAGTTTGAATAATTTGGAATATACAACTTACGAAGAGCTTCATAAGCTTTACAATCAAATATGAAATGCATTTCATCTTCTGTACAGTTACTATCACACATATTACATACAACATTAATATTTACGGAAGATTTACATCTAATATTACTTTTAAGTGGTAATTCATGTAATCTAAGAAGGCACAAATATTTTCGTATTTCTCTAGAGTTAATATTAGTTATATAATATTCTACATCTAACAATGACATGATTTGTTTATAATACAAAAAACGTGATGATTCATTAATTTTACCAGAGATATTTTGTTTATCACAATCAATTAACCGTTGCTTAAATGCATAAAGAAATTGTGAGACATCTCCCATATCTTGATTTAGCCAAGTAATTCCAAACCCATACATATTTAACAAAATTCTTATATTTGAAGCCCACGTATGTCTACCTGCTAAATCTAACTTTCTCATGTATATATAAACCTGCTTAGGATAGCGATTATCTGGCATTCTTAATAGCTTACACCAAAAACTAATACATTTAAAATGATAATCGACGGATAAATTGGATTTACCACATTCAACTAATATTGCATTACTAGAAACATGTTTTCCAACCCCTAAAATATATTTACAAAAATTTGTGTAGAACCTATCTACAACGGGTCTCTTTTCATATCCCCAAACTTCTGCACCATATAATAAAATTGGCTTTATCTTAGTGTCAAATAATTGAAATAATAAATTTACAGGCATATTTGGGAACTTACTAACTAACTTTTTAATAGCAAAGAGGGCTTTACTGGCTTTATTTACTAGAGTAACATTACATTTCGTCCATGATAGCCTATTTGAGATAAGCACTCCCAAATAATTATAATATGTAGCAATTTTTATTGGATTACCATCAATAAACCACTTTTCATTAGAGCGAAGGATTCCACCATTTCGAAAAACTAAAATTTCTGTTTTATCCATATTTACTTGAATACCCCAAGATGTGCAAAATTTACTTAAAATATCTATCTTTCTCTGCAAGCCAATAACAGAATCATCAAAAATACATAAATCATCAGCGTATAGTAACAGCAATAACTCAGGATACTCACATCCAACAAAAGTACCTCGGAGTTCGGAATTTTGCAACATAGTTTGGAATTCCGTTATAAACATAGCAAATAATAGAGGGCTTAAAACACAGCCCTGTCTTACACCACTTAAACTATGAAAATAATCTCCAACAGTGGAATTAGAGATCCTAACTGCCGCTACAATTTTTGAATACATATCCCTCAAAACGGTGTGGAATCTACCGTGAATACCATTTGTAAAAAGTACATACCAAAGTAATTTCCTATTTATGCTGTCGAAGGCTTTTCTGAAGTCAACAAATAAACAATAAAAACGCCCACCAGTCTTTGATAAATATTTCTGTACCAAACACTGTAATGTAAATATGTTATCTGCAGTACAATAACCCTTACGGAAACCCGCCTGTGCCTCAGGAATCTTATCAAAATAATCACAATACTGTTGTAGACGGTTATTTAAAATGATACAGAATATTTTACCCAAAATATCCATCAAACATATACCCCTATAGTTATTTACACATGATGTACTACCTTTCTTATGGAGTGGAACAATTATGCTTTTTGACCAATCCGAAGGAAAACAACCAGTCTGCATTATATGATTAAAGATGAGAGACATGTATGGAATTAGTATATGACTACAACACTGAATCATCTCGCCTTTAATACCATCCGGGCCTACTGCTTTACCCTGCTTTAATACGTTGATGGCATTTTCAATCTCCAGGTATGTGACATCACTGTTAATCATATTGTTAATATCATCATCACAACATATGTCACATAATTCATCACGATGATTATTAATAAGCTGTTCAGCATGTTCAATAATATTCATATCAACAGGAATATCAGTCAAATTCAAAACATCTTTAAAATATTCAGTCCACTCATCTGAGTTTATACACGTTGATACACATTTTCTAGTACCTATAAGTGTAGAGAGTTGCTTCCAAAACCGTTTATTGTCATTACAGCTGTCAACAAGTTCCTTAACTGTGGATTCTTCATATACTGTTTTCTTCTGTCTACACATGCTTCTATAGCTATTTCTAAGTTGACAATACCTTGATAAATATTGTAAGTCACCAGTTAATCTAAAATCATTTAATATGTTAAATTTGCGACTTTTCAGTTCTTCACATTCTTTGTCATACCACATTTCTCGATTTTTGTGTTTAACATCACTAAATGTCAGTTGTAGTCCACACAACCGAGCACACTCTTGAAGCGAAAATGTTAGTCGATTTACAGCAAAATCTATATTTGTATTTAACAGATCCATACATTGATTCAGGTTAAAGTCAGATAATAATTCAGAGAGAGTACTGTTGAAGTTGTTGCTGATATCATTCTTCCATCTATATCTGGGGATGCTGGCACTGTTATGTTGATCATGTATTTCTACAGGAGCTGTACGTTTCCCACTACGTAGTGTCATACTAATGGGGAAATGGTCCGATTCACACCGAGTGTTAACCTTAAAATCTATAATTCTTTCGAAAAGATTTGTAGAACATAAAATATAGTCCACCACACTCGCACCATTATCTTTGAAACACGTAAAAGCACCATGTTTATCACCTTGAAATCTGCCATTCAATATATGGACACCAAACGTACAACAAATGTCCATAAGCTCTTTTCCGTATTCATTGTAGACATCATCTGTAGATTTCCTTGGAAGATTAAAGGTGTCAGACGGATAGTCCATATCTTCTAGACTTGGAATGAATTTATTATCATCATTGATAATATAGTCATTTAGAGAACCAATTCGTGCGTTATAATCTCCAGATATAATTATATCACATTCCGGAAATTGATTTAACACTTCTGACATACATCTATCTAAATAGTCTATGCCTTTGTATAACCTATTGTCTGTCACAATAGATGAATTTGCTGGGTGGATATACACAAAGCCCATAAGTATTTCTCGTTCACATCCAAACAGGGACTTGTCAAACAGAATGAAGATCATATCTGTATATTGAGTAATAACATGACGTATACCGGCACATAGTGACGACTGTACACACACTGCAACACCCCCTCTGTAATTAAAGTCTCTGTAATTGGTATAGATTAAATAGTCCGGAAAGGCAGATTCTATGTATTCTTTAGGACAGTTATTCCAGACCTCTTGAAAACTTACAATATTGAAATTTGAACAGTATCTTATAAAGTCGTTGTCAATTAGTTTATTTTTTAATCCATTCACGTTCCAAGACAACAGAGATAAACTTGTAGTGATGTCCATATCATTCTCAGAATCGCTGTCAATCAGAGCCGGGCCACACCCCTATGCACGCTCAGTTGATGTGTTTAGGTCGATCGCAGGACTAGCAGGTGCATTCCATGCTCGATCTCCACTCTGCTTCAAAACAACAACATTGTCAGTTTCAAGATTGTACGTGTATACATTGTTATCAATAAACAGTTTATCAAATCGTAGAAATGCACGTCGATCTTTACCCCTAGCTTCTGTTAACAAAGGTTTTAGTTTTCTCCTTTTCTCTCGGACAGTCCTGGAGAAATCTTCACTTATCCACATATTTGTATCCCTCAACTGTTTAGCTGCAGAGAATATTTCACGTCTGTGATGATCATCCGGGATCAAGGCCACAATAGCTTTACCTTTGATTATCCTGTGTGCTCGATTGATCACAATCCTGGAATCATCGATCTTCAAGTTGTCCTTGATGATATGTCTGACGGCAGCTTCACAATCATCCCAAGTTTCGTTTGGCTTTGATTTCGGAACACCATGAAATATAACATTCGATCGTCTATTCTGATTTTCCATGTAATCCAGTTTATCTTCCAATTTCAAAATATAATCTTTGAATTTACTGCTCTCACTTTCCAGCACATCACATTTGTCTTCAACGGTACGTAATCTGGCACTCATGTTTTGGACAGACGTGTTAACATCGTCCATCTTGCTATGAAGTTCTTTGTTAGATTTAACAACATCTTCAAATCGTATTGTCAATGTCTGTATTGCCACGAAAACTGGGTCATCGGTTTGTTTACCTGTTATGTTTAAATCTGTAAGCTGTAGTTGTTTGCTAGCACCAGCTCTTCGTGTCACCCGTTGATCATCACCTTGTTTATCTCCTGGGCCTGGATTCGACTCGACACCGGCACGTAACAGCAGCATCAATATTAAGTTGATAACTGTGATGCGGGTAGCCATGTTCGCCATTGCGTGCATGCGGGGTATGCGGGACGCTACAGCATGTCGACTCTTCTTGGTCAATATCAGCCACTGTGTAGGTGCAAAACACCCAATCTTCACACGGAACTGCTCCACACTGATTCCCATTTCTGTTGCTTTGTAATTTGTTACAGTAAAGTAGCATTAACCTCTGAAGTCTTGGGGCTCCAGGCACAGTGACCATTTACTATGGCATTACGCTTATGGGCTTTTTACAGCTACATGTACTTATGTTAATTTTGCTAGACTATATAATTTCTATAGCCCTAATAACTGACTGGTGATATTACGTAGCCTGTAGGTTATAGACAATTGCTGGTGCTCCGTGGGGAACAGAAATGATGAACATTAAAAACAAAAACCATGGCAAATCTAAAAACAAACATCCCCAAAACAGAATATGTCATCATCACCATCATCATCACCATCATCATCATCATCATCATCATCATCATCATTTTCATCATTATCATCATCATCATCATCATCAAACTCTTCTCTTGACTCTCCTTCACCGGATGCTCGACTTTTATGTAATTCAAAATCATGGCCTAGTTTCATTTCCGTCAAAGCTACCCCTCAACAGTATCTTCCTAAAATCCTTTCCTGGTTGCTAGGAAACATCTCCACAATCAACTACAAAACCATCATCGTCTTCTGTCACAAGGTCCCCGTCTAAGGGATCAAATGGGGTTAGGAAATCCTCCAGAGGTGACAAGGGCTCTGGTCTTCGCAAGGGCGAGGACGACCCCATCCATACATTCAATAAGTATATGGAATGCTGATATGCATAAATTCTATGCTCAATGTGATGACTGTACTTGTGGGGGTACGACAAGGTATATTACACAGTGTAGTGCCACTGTAAACAAACATTCAGACAGTAGCTGTGCGTCTTACCTTATATGTAGCACTAACGTTATGTTCCATTTATATCCCACCATCATCGAGTGACTAGTCCTTCTGTTGCCGAATTCCAAGCTTTATTGGATCATCTACCTCAGCCATTCCTCTTGGTTGGAGATTTCAATGCCCTACCAATTACAGCAAAAGAGGCAAAGTCTTAGAGGACATCATTGCTGACAACAATATATGTATATTCAATGACGACAGTCATGCATATCTACATCCCGCCACTGAGAATTATTCAGCCCTTGATCTTTCAGCATGTTCACCTTCACTAATTGATGAATTCTCCTGGTCTGTTGATTCTGATTTATGGGAAAACTGTTATTGCCCGTACTAATCCATCTGCCATTCATATTCATAAACCATGGTATAATGATAAATGTAAAGACGCTGTGAAGTCTCTGAAGAAGGCCATTCTGCAATATCCATCTCCTACTAATCAAGTTCTTATAGAAAGGTTAATGCTCAGACTTGCAGTTCTATTAAACAGAATTATTGGCGTAATTCTATCTCTAAAATTAATAATGGTAACCCAATAAGTACGGTACGGAATATGGTCCAGCGCATCAAAGGTAAAGGCTCCAAAACTAGTATCAAACATCAGCTAGATAGTACTAACGTTCTTACGTCAAAGAAAGGAATACACGAGGTGCCAGTATAGCAAAGGGAGGTAACTTTTAGCAAAGGGGGGTAATTTTAGTCGTAAATTATCTCCCTTTAAACATCGAGTAAAGTTTTTCCATCATATGATAAAGACGGACACCATGACTCAGAATTCAAGATTTCAGCAGTTTATCGCAAAAGTTACTAAAATTATTTAACAGGTGTAGTATATAGACTTCATGAATGATGTTTGGTTGCACGTTTTATTAATTATTGCTATAATATTACCATATACCAGCTTTATGATAGCTAAAGCATGATTCGCTACTTTACTCGATGGAATCCAAGATGGCGGACATTCATTTCAACACTGGCAGCTCGTGTA
>JAULBP010104594.1:0-10570 GCA_032355345.1 Lepetodrilus pustulosus | reverse complement strand
GTCAGTACCAGCCGGTGCTCGCAGGTTTACTACAACATTCAGCGCTACGGATGTTGCGGGTTTCCTCCTGCCCTAAATTGACAAGTCGTAATATTAGTGAAAAATTCTAGAAAGTGACTATAAACCCCATTACAAAAAAAAAGTAAAAAAAATAATATTTGATGAAGTAATATCAATAAATATAACGTAACATCGAAGTCATATTAAAATCTATATCAGTGCCAGTATCCGCATGTATTAAATTCTTGCTAGTGACCGTGTGTCGACATTTGTTACGTTGCTGTAAGTGAGCGTGTGTCGACATTTGTTACGTTGCTGTATGTGACCGAATGTCGAAAATTTCCGGTGAGGCTTTGAATTACCATGTAGATTACTTTGACATTTCCCATTGATCATGCTAGAACATGCCGAAAGTACAATTACTTTGTATAAAATTGAGGCTATTAATGTATTGTCAAACCGAGGGAGTTCCCGTGAACATATTGAAGGGGTTAAGTTTCCTGTCTGGAATTTACACAAGATGGGTAGTGATACTTACAGCTTACAGGCTACACCTTAGGCTTGTAAATACTGTAATAGTCAAAATGACACTCGTCTAAATTACAATTTCACTTAGTGCTTTTAACCCTCTTCCTGCTGAATTAGGGGCATCTCTGGTAGCCTGCAGCAGGGAGAGGGTTAAAAATTAAAGGGATTTAAACAATATTTAAATGCAGAAAATACAAAGAAATGATGAGATTACAATAAAAGGAAGATTTTTTATCAATAAATTGTCACTTTCCTAATTTTTGTAGTTAAAATGTTTACAAAGCAGATGTGTTGTTTCAAGTGGGGTTGAGAAATGTTTTCCATGTGATGGTTAAAATTCTCCATTTTCAATTAAAAAACAAAACAAAAAGAAAAATGGATATAAAAAATGTATACAACACTAGTTGTCCACCCATCCACCACTAAATTAGGCTTACATAATTTGTTATGCCCTACAGTACACTAGGAATTGTTTGCTTGAAAAGGGTAAAAAAAAGATTTTCTGCTTCAGTAATAAAGCTGTGCCTGGTAGCAGCCCTAAGACAATTATTACAAGATTACTGAAGTAATGTGGAAAATGTGTGCGAAAAGCAAACTCTTTCACCATCACGACTTAAGCTCAAACACTAATGCCATATGACCTTTGTACACCCTCAAACATGATACGGTAATTGGAATTCATTATCCAATGTTAACCTGTTAACAATTAAGTGTTGTAAGGTGGTTGCTTCTCACAACACTGTGAAATTCAGTACAAATAATAATGTGTTAATATTGTGTTAACATTGTTAATAGCATCAGAATTTCAATATTCTCTGAAAATTATCCATCGTTCTGCTGGAGATGGATCGTTCTGCTGGAGATGGTTTGTAGAACAGTTGTAAATGTCAGTTTGATCAATCCAGCAGGCGAAGAGTTAGAAATCTTTCAACATAAACATTGAATGGTAGGTGTCCTTTTTACTGACACAGTGCCCCCTCAATATAACTGAGGATTCGGATATAACACAGAATCAGACATGGATCCCATGTTTATTTTTGTTATTTCCGTGTAATATCGTATAAGGAGGGTACTATGTCAGTCCATGGACCCCAACGCGCAGATGTAGCGCAGTGGTAGAACGTTGAACTTCGGAGAAAAAGGTACCTGAGTTCAAATCCCGTTCCACGGCCCCGGCATCAATTTCACATAAGTTACATTTCTGATGTGATATTGATAGGATATACTGTCTGTAGAGTGGCACTACAGTTATCATCCTTGGTCTGTCAGTACCAGCCAGTGCTCGCAGGTTTACTGCAAGATTCTAGAAAGCGACTATAACCCCCATTACAAATAAAAATAAAAATAAAATATTGAGGGGACACTAATACTGATAATGCCACAATTAATTTCAACACTGTATTTCAAATAAATTTAAACTAAAATTCATTCAGTTACACTGCATTTCTAATCAGTTAATCAAGATTACTGCAGCGATTATGAAGCAATAAAATCAGTAAGTAAATAAATAATTATTTAAATTTGTACGTTTCTTTTTCAGTTGATGATGGGCGCCGTTGAAGCACCAAGTGAGAAGTTTGAACCAATGGTGGCGTTCATGTGTAACAAGCCCGCCATGCATCGTGTTCTCAATGGATGGAAGTCTGACGCTTCAACAGACTGCCTCACCAAGAAAACCGACATCCTGAAATACTGCCAACAGGTATGAAACATGCCCTTTCTATTACGATACTTGCGATATTGGAATTCAATTATTTTTGATCTCTCTCTCTATATATTTTTTAATTATTATTTTCATTGTAAGACGCGTTTGTTTTATCTAGGTATTCCTCTAATTTTGCAGCAATGGCTGTCATCATTATCATGGTCATGATGTCTTGTGATATGGTCTACATGTTTACTCTGATGTTTTTCGTAAAATTTAACAATAATCAATATACAAAGATACATATTTGTTGGATGATGTTTTACATATTATTAATCCTGCAACGACGTTAAACTCCATAATCACTCGCTCACATATTATTAAAACAATGATATATGTAAAGATGGCAATTTTTCTGTCTTCCATCCTGGTATATTGCTTGGCCTCCAATCGATACATTTTCCTTATATCGGATTCACGACCTACAGATCCGAATCCTTGTTTTTAGTTTTTATGTGCCTCTATTGATTGCATGCTTTGTCTGTGATACGTTTCTGCCGATACTCATGATACCAGCCTCTTGGAAACTTGCCACTGATGTACAATAAGACATTATTTCTGACAGCTTGCTCATTTAATTAAATATGTATTCCATCTGGACGTTCCTCGAGGCTATGGGTCGTTGCGTATGGGTGAAAAATATCTGCTGCGACGTAGAAACAATAACTTGATGACGTGGTCTGGGCATCCTGGAATTGATGGCATCTCTGACCACGTGCTTACTTGTATCGGCATCACGCTGCAAAAAACACAAGATGGTGTGCCAAGTAATAATGTTCTATGGGTGAAATATTCCTGCTGCGATGTGAACCATTCATTCATTACACATTTCTGTATTTCTTATTTCCTGTACAACTTGTTCCGTATGTTCTCCGTATAAATCAGTTTGGAAATGTCGGTCCATCCCACATCTCTCCAGCCCGAGGATGGTCTACTGCACACAGGACCTTGTCCTGGCATGTTATTGCATCGTGCGTCTGGAAATCTTGAGTTTAAGGGCATACTATCACGGCTGGTTGGCCTAGATAATGGCCAAACAAATTTCTTTCTGAGACTATTTACATTTCATTTGTACATCCAAAAGTTGTTATTTACTGATGTACTTATTCCCCAACACTTGATAGTTATCATAAATTTCGTATTTTATATGAATTTAGTCCAACAGATTACTAATTATCTTGTCTTTGAAGCACTAACAGAATTTTTAGAAATCTAGTTCTACCACTTTGAATTCCATGATCGTCGCCTATGGGTGAGATATTCCCGTGGCGACATACGGCAATAATTCAATCAATTGAATTCCAGGAAAGTGTAGATGAGTTATGCCCCTTTGTATGACTATACATAGGAAACAGAAAGTACAGATTGAGGCCCACTAGTAAAAGAAATTTGATTCACATTATCGTGGGGGTGCAATTATATTTTGCCCTAAAATAAACTGACAAACCGTGATATAAGGGAAATAATGTTGGATGCATTCCTAAACCCCAATTTATTAAAAAAAAGGAGCGTGATCTGTTATTTTCTGTAATCATTTGTATCACGACATATACTTTTTAACATTTTATTTTGTGTAAAGTTTATTGTGTTCATACTATAGATCATAGATTATGTCCTGTTTTCTCGTGATTTTGCTGTGACAAGTGAGACCCGAACAGTTGGTTTCCTTTTGAACTTTTCAATATGTCGATACCCGATGCTGATATTGGGATGTTGATCTTCAATAAATGTTTATGGATACAGTATGCATACATGCTATTTTCTTACCATAACATCCCACATAAAAGTGTCTAACCATGATTAAAGCACAGCTTTGCTAATCTCTGGGGGAAAAGTGTAAACGACATCATACTCATTGTGACACATCCATATAGGATGTTGTAACGGTTTATCCTTTACCGTAAGAGCAGAAAACTGGCGTGAGAAAGATGCGCTCTGCTAAGTCATTGTATGAAAATGAGCAGTCACTTATCATCTTATGTATAGATGCATCCCTAAAACTAAAATTCAAGGACTCAAGACATCGTTGCATCATCAGTTGCCTGGCCTTGCCAGCGATCTACCAGCTGAAAACATGGAGCTGTCATCTACCCATAACAACCCTGAGTTTACTAGCATATCTAGCCATCCCTTTGTTGCTTTCCAGTTCCCAAGTGGGCCGTTATACTCGTGGTGCAGCCTTATTAGTTTGCAAACCTTGCCAGCTCTCTACCAGCTGCAATATCATCTACCTATGGCCGCCATGCATTTGCTAGCTTGTGTAGCCGGTTATGTATACTGGTTTGCTTGATCTCGAGGGGCCGCCACCTAATCGTGACTCAATTGTGGATTTGGAAACCTTGTCAGTCATCTACCAGCAGTCCAGCACCCATGGGTGCTGTCCCCTAATCGTGACTAGACGTGTTGGTTTTCGCAAACCTTGCCAACTCGCTACTGGTCCCATGGGGCTTGCCCTAATACCTATGTCCTAGCCTTTTGCTATCCTTGCAGTAGTGGTGCTGCCCTCTATCAACGACCCTGTCCCTCTGTGACCTTGGTCCTAACTTTGAACTTCTAGATCTGTAACCCATCCCAGAGGACTCCTGCATAACCCAGGGCCTAACTTTGGCCCTCCCATCTATGAACCAGGGCCTAACTTTGGCCCTCCCATCTATGAACCAGGGCCTAACGTTGGCCCTCCCATCTATGAACCAGGGCCTAACGTTGGCCCTCCCATCTATGAACCAGGGCCTAACTTTGACCCTCCCATCTATGAACCAGGGCCTAACTTTGGCCCTCCCATCTATGACCCCAGAAGTCCTATTCATCTGTCCATGATCTTGGTCCTCTATCAGTGACCTAGGCCCTCAATCTGATCTATCCGTGACCTCAGCCCCGTTCTCTCCGTGACCTCAGGCCCTCACTCTGGTCCTCATGTCTGTGACCAAGGCCCTCATTCTGGCCCTCTACCTGTAACCCCAGCCCCATCTTCTATCCGTGACTCAGGCCCTCATTCTGGTCCTCTGTCCGTGACCCCTGTCCCCACTTTGCTGGCCCAGCAGGCCAATATGCGATCCAGGGTTACATCAGCTTTCCGTTTGGCCCAACAACCACTACACCCATTCTCCGCGAGATGCACCAACTGCTTCTATATAGGTTGCTATGGCGATCAAATCAATTACATGAATATTTCGGATGGTTCTTTCAGCCCAGTCAATAAGATGGCTGGGGAAATTGATTGAGTTTTGTTACCCTGTTGGTGGATCTGGCTGCCATCCAATTATCGTGGTAAGACGACACTCTACTACAGCGGCTGTGGTCGAGAGCCGAGGTATTATGGCGCAAATTGTCATACACATCTCGACCCCCTTGTCTGGTCGCGGCAGCCACAAATGAGTTCATCCTTTAAACAATGAGGGCCCCGTTTGCAATCACTGCAACAATTTGTGTCAAACTGTCAGCAGGTGTGGCGAGGCACCACAATTACAGCACTCGATCTGGAGCGGATGTACATCCATGTACACCTGTTTCTATTTTCCTACTCGTGGAATAAAAATCTTTGCGTTTATGTTACCAATCGTATGGGAATAAATTGTAATGCATGTAATGATAATGGTAATGATAATGATAATGATAATAATACATGTAATAATAACAACAACAAATAAGTAAATAAATAACAATTAACCCTCTCCATGCTGCAGGCAACTGGTGATGCCCTATACAGCATATGTGCATAATCCAGCAAGGATTAATTAGTAATAATTAATAATAATAATAATAATAATAATAATAATAATAATAATAATAAATAACAGTAATAATCTCCCCTTTATTAATTTTCACTATCATTGCTATAGGTTATACGTCACCAAATACATTCCCATAGGCGATAGTGTTAACACATTTAAGCATAGCTAGTGAAGCAGTGAGTCAAATCCCAGCACATGTGCCTTGTTGCAAAGTTCACTCTTCCAGTAGAATATAAATCAAGAAAAATACATAGCTTCAAGTTGTTTATCTCCGTTAGCAAGAAGTGACGCCATGCCGCTATAGATCTACACAGAATATGCCCAACTAAATTGATCTGTGTTGTTATTCAACTCGGAACCTTACAAATGTAACAAATTAGCTCTGTTGGAAATAGAAATTGAATTATTTAAAGTGCTAGACGTTGTTCTTGTCAAATAAAGTGGAATCTTGCCATTTATAACCAATCACTGGCCAGGAAATCATTTATTCTGAACTGACATCCGTCTGCTATTTGCATAACCGATGAAATAGTGCTTCATAACCTATATTGCTCATCACCAAAACCAAGCGCTTCACACGCCCCTTCACTGACTGCATGTCAATCTCCTCTGATAATTCCCTCTGTTCTCCAGGCTGTTCGAGACTCACCCAGACGTGCAGGAGGTGTTCATGCCGTTCAAGGGGAAGTCCAAGGAAGACCTCAACCACAGCACTGAGCTCCGCTCTCACGCACTCCGAGTGATGGGCACCGTGGAGAAGTGTCTGTCTAGGATCAACGAGCCCAAGAAGATGGAGGAGATGCTACACGAACTCGGAACCAAGCACGTCACGTACAACGCTAGGGTAGATTACATAGATGTGAGTGACGTTCATTAGTAGGACCACTGTTATACGAGTCGTTTGAAACAATTTTTTATTTTTAAAAAAAATATAATATCAACCATGTCATTCAGTACATCGAATCATAGAGTACATCGAATCATATAATACATTTAAGCAGTATACTCGGGTTAACAAATAGTACAATCATTGATAACAATGTCATTTATATTTTAAATAATAACAAATAACACGAAGGAAACACGTTGTGTATATATCATTGCCATTCAGTGTGAAACCTATCTAAATATAAACCATATATTTTAATACTTAATGGTAGTAGTTTTATTATAACTATCTGATTTCGGATAAAGAATATGTTAGCCGATGCTCTGGGGGAAAACCCTCTAGCAGGGATTCGTTTCTTTGTAAAAAAAAACACGTTACTGTTGACATTTACTGAACACAATAAGCTGTGTGATGTTGCATATCAGCTTCGCCAATCTGAAGATAGTATCTTTCGCCAACAGAAAAGAAATAAGTATAGTAATCATGTTTCCAAGAGGCAGTTAATATAGTTTATATATGGGGCTTTCAACTGAAATGTTACGTGATTATTTTTACAAATAGACGCAATTACATGGGAATATAGTCTAGTCTAACAGTGTAAACAACTTCTGAGGTGACGTTATTAAAGTATATAAAAACCAGTGAAGTGTCTGCACGTATGCGTGCGCATGCGTGTTTGAATGTCAACAAGCTATTCAGACAACGTCCAAGGCAAGGCTGTATACACGCAACATCATCCGCTCGGGCAGACCGCTCCTCGTCCAGCATACACGCTAATAATCACTGAGAAAAGCCTAACAATATGTGTCCGTCTCGCCGCGATTTAGCTACAGGCGCTTTCATACAAGTTAATTGGCTACAATTGCGTTTATACGTCCCCCGTTCCAGAGATAAAAGATAAAACAACACGGTTACGGGATGCTTAAATAACACCAGAATTGCCAGTCAATGTTACCCAATCCTCGATGCCAATCATTGGCTGCATATTGCATTTCCTGCGGCTTATTTGGAAAACAGATGGAAGAAAATTGGTTATAGTCACGCAGACAACAACGTCTGTGGTAATGGATAAAGTCAAGGGGATTTCATATCCAATATTATACACGTCATGTTTCATAGATATGAGTTCTAATGCTGATTTATTGAACTAATAAACTCCAACAGATACGGTAGTCATTTTCAGAACGATACTGCACAAAATAGCCGTTAGGGAAGACACGGAGATATATTTGGCTACAACGACTGCCACATTTAGTTAAATTGAAGATGAATTGTTTATAGGAAAAACAGAACAATACAGTTATATTTTATATAAGTGCTGACAATCAAATCGGGGAGAAGAAATCGACTTATTACACTAATCATACGCCTCGTCAGTCCAACCGATGGCACGAACACATTAATTTCACTACTGTTAATAACGGAACGCTTATTCATGTAACGGTAACTAGCAGGCATATGTATTATATTAGACCTGTAAACACTCATGCTCGATAACTCTATTATTTAATATATAATTGACTAATTCGCGTCACAAATATAAACTAAGATAGAATGGCAGTAATAATTGCACAACATAACTAACACGGCACAGCAAGTTATATTCTGATGTCTTTGTATACGTATATTGTTGGTTGCCTTGAATATTAGAGGCATACAATCACAGTTGGTTGAACTAGATAACGGTCAAACGCATTTCTGCCTGAAATTATTTACGTTTGATTAGTTCACCCAAAAGTTGTTATTTACTGATGTACTTATTCTCCGATACTCGATAGTTTTCAGGAATTTAATATTTTGTATGTTCATATATTATATGAATTAGTGCAACGGACTATTAATTATGTTTTCTTTGAGTGATCTCCCTTTGCATTAAGATAACGAAGCAAACCACATCCAGGATGCCGACCGCTAGTTTATACATTCGACTGAACCTAGGCTATTGTGCGGTTGTACACTATTGTGGAATGTTCCGTCAATCATAGAGCGGTACGCGGTGGAAAGGTTTTTAGAAGTACAAACATGTCCGCCAAGTGAATGTACTTTAACGTTGTACCTAAGGACAAGTCTCAAACAACCATAAATAACTGTGATTTAAATGATTTATCTTTCAGCTCATTGGACCGCAATTCATCTGGGCAATTGAGCCGGCGATGAAGGAGGACTGGACGCCGGAAATAGAACAAGCGTGGTCAGATCTGTTCAAACTCATTTCACATATCATCAAAGAATCCATGCTCTTCTAGGACCGGATATCATTGTGCATGTTTCCGCCCGGCAATGGACCACTTGACTTCCGGTTAGGAAAGTCGCAAACTTATTTGTTTACATGCGCGACTGGGTCGTGACAGTATTTCCCCGTCGCAGATACAGTAATCCTGCCTTGTTCTGACAATTCTGACAATTCTGACAACGGATTACTAGTTTTGCCTAAAACTGGCTGGGATAATATTTGTGCTGATAAGGAGGCACGCTGTAGTGACCGCTGGGTGGACGCGATGGCGGCGTTGAAACAATATTTAAGGTGACGACGTCATCAGCGGATAAAGGATGAAGCATTACGCTTGATTAGTGTGAGGACTCTGTACTGTATGATGTAGTTGTCCGGCATGACCAATCATATATTCAATATGTGCCTATACACTTACCATGCCAGCACCATGGTATGCAATGGATGGACACTGTTACCGTAGTGTTTTCATATCTAGCCAACCATCAATATTCTTAGCAGCGGAACCAAAACTACGTATAAAATAATCTAGAAAATGCTGGACTATTTTCTACAGGTTATTATTTTCCACTGTTTATAATATTTTAATCAAATACAGCTGTACGTAACTCGTATCATGATAGATAGATGTCATTTCATTAGTATGATTAGATCAATGCGGATGTAACATTCACACTCTTATATTTAAATATCTTCGAATATATTAATTAGAACGAGAGGTAAGAACTTAATCATAGTGTTAGTGTGACCACATCATTCAATTATATAGGATACGGTCGCAACATCTCGATACAAAATAAAGTACTATATCTTATTAATTCCATTAGGAAACGAGGACAATATCAATTCTTTGTCTATCCGCTTTGTAATTTACAGCCAGTGGACTAAGAAGGAGTCAACAGGAGATATGCGCCTAAACTAGCAGTGAGGGTGTTTTATAGTATATAGTAATTGGCAATGATAGCATATAGCGAAATTAATATTATGAATGTTGATTTACTTGTGAGTAATTGTATATAAAATGAATATGAACAGCATCAACGTCCTAAGCTTAAATTTGGTTCGGAATTGTTATTGGTGTTCTAATCTTGAAACTGGCAAAACTGGTTTCCGGAAAGAGATAGCAGCCTGGGTATCCTTTCACAAAGCTCTCGTATCCACTAAGCGACCATAGCGCCCTCTTAGCAGTGCATTAGCTAACGGCAAGGAGAGCGCTATAGTCTTTTAGTAGATAAGAGAGCTTCGTGAAAGGATACCCTGATCTGTATGTTATGCTATTTATTACATGTTACATACCGTGTTCAACACACGGGGTACCATACCACTCTGCTACATGATATCCATAGATTTGGACTTTCACAGCAAAAAGGAATAGGTTAGTTGTCCTCTTTCAGGATATTTAAATCGTAACAGGATCCTGGAGGTCACGTTCACCTCGGGTGTCCTTTTTCATTTATGAGTATCGACGTTAGGTGTGTCCTTGTCGG
>JAULBP010104583.1:0-10570 GCA_032355345.1 Lepetodrilus pustulosus | reverse complement strand
GTGTACAAATCAAATGTAAATAGTCTCAGACAGAAATTCGTTTGGCCATTATCTAGGCCAATCAACCGTGATAGTATAGTATGCCTTTAAAAGAAATACATTGGCCTGCTTCAAGAGCCTTTGACTACTAGTCCTGGGTAAATCAATATAGAATGTCAACCATGTGCAAACAACTACACAAAGTAGAACAGTGGATGGATATATTTGACGATCACTTACATAATAATTAGTAATTTATAATTTATTAGTAATTTATAATTTATTAGTAATTAATACTAATTAAATGCTAATAGATATTTTTTTTAAACACACTAAAAATGTGTAGTTTGGTTTGGAATATTGATAAAATGTAACATCTGTGAAGGTTGCATTTTAATGTTTCTGTATGACAGCTATATTAAATCTATATCACTATTTACAAATGGGCAAACATGTTCTTTACTGTATGACCCTTTCAGCGTAATGTTTCAAACACTCGCAGATATAAATCTAATTTCAGTAGCAAGTTATGATTTTATATTCAACTGAAATATTATCCTATCGGTGTACACTTTTCATTTTCTCCGGGGCTGCTCCCAGGAAGCGGGAATCAAACTTTTAGAAGAGCGGTCTTTTTAGTTTAGGCTTTTAAATTCTATTTATGTTATCTTCTTACAACAATATTGTTTTATTACATGGGATTTATCTTAAACAATATTTTAAAGAAAAACTTAATAAGACTATCTCTCAAGCTCTAATATGCGCGAGTAATATCTGGTAATCTGAACATTATTCTGAATCTCTGTCACAACATCGTCTGTCCAAATATCTTTGGATCTTCACATCTACACAATCTAGTATTCAATGTTCAACTGCAGTTACATGAATTGTACAAAGAAAGCATGCAAACATGACCTAATTCAAAAGCCAGTATGGTTTTAGGATTGTGAAGAATGGACAACCAACTTTGGTTTCCCCAAGCATGAAGCACAAAGAGGGTGAAAAGTGTATGTGTTCTATATAACTGCAGGAATAGCAGCTAACTTAAAAACTTATTTGCCTGAATATTGATACAAATAACATGTTTGAATTTCTACTCTCCCTATACCTAGCATTGGGACTCGATCATTGAGTCGATGGGAGAAATGGTCCGGGCGAGGCACACCAAATTGATTTGTTTCTTTACTGTGTATTTCCATACTTCTTTAAGTCTTATTAAAATTAAGATTTGTCCACAGAGACATTTTATGTGTAAAGATAATTTGTGCACAATAATAGTCTGCATATAAATTGAAGACCTGCTATAGTAGTTAATCAACATTGTCATCATCACTGTGATCATTGTGGTATTATTTTACATACTCATTTGTTAACAGCAATCAACAACTATGCTCAGAACAATTCTAATAAGCACGATAAACATGATAAAGGAAGACGAAAACTGGAGTTTGTGAAGAAACCAAAATCTCTCCCACTTGCCGATAAAATAATTTATTTGGATGTGAAAGATGCCCGACAAACACGGACATTGGAGGGAAAAGTTAAACAACTTGGTGGTGTAAGTACTAAGTAGCTGGAAGAAAAATAAAATAAAGTGCTTGTTAAACTTGGCTTTCACTTGTCCACTGGTAGATAATACTTGTCCCAGGCACGCTGACAATGCTTGGAATTGCTTACCGTCAAGCCCTGCTTCAAGAAAAATACTTATATTGCATTACCATTCAGTTATTGCATTACCATGAATTACCATTGCATTACCATGTATTTTACACAAAATTTCTGCAGCAACTTTCAGCAATAAATCAACTAAATATGGATTAGTTTCACTTCAAATAACTTCTCCCAAGTTGTTTTAAGATTACAATGTAGATTGGTGTTTCAGATTATTGAGAAGTTTCTTGTGAAGGAGGTGAACTATGTGATATCCTGCAATGTACTGGCCAACCTGCCCAGGAGATCGGACAAGGGGCAGACAACTGCAGACAGTCCTGCCGCACAGTCCACCCCCAGCCCCTTCAACCTGGGTCAGTCTCCGTCTCCTGGGGTACCCGTCGACGTCAAGAAGGAAACGGTCAGTGGCTTTCTTGTACTTGTAGCACTCAGAGATCGAAATTAACTTTAACACTTACGAGCCTGAATAGTGATACAATTAACAAAATATATTAATTTCTACTAGTCCTTAGGATACCTTTAGCATTGGGAGAAATTGCCCGGACTGGTGCTAATTTTGTTTGCTGGCACTCAACACAATGTCACAGCAGCACTCTACAGACTTGGGTACTGTTAGCCTTGTTGGTGTCAAGAAAGCTATTCTCATACATAATTGAGGTCAAACTCAATATTATCTACATGAAGGTACACAGCAGTATGTTTCCAGTTAAAACTCCGGTTCATTTGTTGATGCACATAGTCTATATGATTATTGAACACAATGATGAATGACAGCTAACCTCAAATACATTTGACTAGGTTCTCTTGAATGGTAGCAATGTAATGTATATAATTAAATATTTCAGGTCACTAGAGGGAAGGCCATTCTACAGATAGCTAAGAAAACCTCTGTGAGTAACATCTGATGTAAAATGTAATAACAAATGTTGACATTTTTGCATGATCATGACAAATTACTGTATTGTCTGCTTCAGCAAGTCTGAGATGAGCGTATTATGTTATGACTATATATTGTTGTTTGGATGTCTGATTTCTTCAACTGGACTGTCTCTCCCCGTGTTCACAGCACAGCAACCATGTAGTGTCCAACGCTGAGAAGATTGGGATCAAGATCGTCTCGCTGGAAGGTAGGTCACACAGCATGTTGATCGTCTCACTGGAAGGTAGGTCACACATCATGTTGATCGTCTCGCTGGAAGGTAGGTCACACAGCATGTTGATCATCTCGCTGGAAGGTAGGTCACACATGTTGATCATCTCACTGGAAGGTAGGTCACACAGCATGTTGATCGTCTCACTGGAAGGTAGGTCATACAGCATGTTGATCGTCTCACTGGAAGGTAGGTCACACAGCATGTTTCTCGCTGGAAGGTAGGTCAGACAGCATGTTGATTGTCTCGCTGGAAGGTAGGTCACACAGCATGTTGGGGATGGGGTCAGCCTACACCTTTCACAACGTTTAGTAGTGTATGGCTCCACGGAAGCCCCTCGGCCAGCATTTATAGTACTTTGTAGTGCTACAATATATATATGAAATCCTAAGCATGAAGCAAATGGACTGCACACATGCGCAAACCTATTTGCTGCTATTTTATTTTGAACCCCTTCAATCAGAATATAGTAGCATGGTGTAGTGTAATGCATCCCAGTTAATCGCTATACCATACAACATGATTCTTGCCTTTTGAGTTTAACATACTTTGTACAAGAGGACAGCCTTTCTTTCTGCAGCTGCTGTGAAGTGGCTCGAGAAAGAACTGGACAAAGTGAAGACGCTTCTTCCGACATCTTCCTCTAAAGAGGTGAGAAGATTGCAAGAGGTTTCGTAGCAACTGCCATTCTAATATCTTTAAGAACACGTGTACATACAAAAATAACTTGTGAACATTAGGAAGTCAAGCATTATTTGTCTCTTTTCTTTTGCAGCTTCATAAGAAGAAGTCTGGCAAGAGAGGTATGTTTGTTTTATTGTCGTTATTATTTTATGTAACTTCAGAATTTCCACATTTATATAAACAAGGACTACATACAAAACCAATCAAATTCTTTTTCTTCTGTAAATTCTATTTGTAATGTTTTGTTTCATGGTTCAGAAACCTTTTGTCTACATAGTCTTTGCGCAAAGTATTTTGTCCAATTATTTAGCTGTGTATGAGTTCTATTTTAATGAATGACGGAATGATGTGATTCTGGTGACTCTGTTACTCAGTGGAGAAGCTGAAGGCGCCGTACGTGAAGTTCGAAGCTGTCAACTGTCAGTATCGCCCCATCATGCAGAACTTGGGAGTCTGGCCGTGTGTTAACACAGAGACAGCGGCTGGGACATGTCCGTTCGACGGGCGCGCACTGGGCCGCCCCCAGCAGTCTGAGAGGGGGGATAGGGACGAGGCCTGCCCTGCCAACGTTCTCTCTCCCGGCACACCTCATGCACAGCGAGATGAACTCTCCCAGAGGTATGTCTCCAGTCTAGTTACTCACGTCGGCTGCTGAATGGCGAGATTGCTACTGGATTAATACAGGCTTAAAACAAGTCCTGTCTTGGGGATAGCATTGCCAAATAGTCAGCAATATTGCTAGTATCTTCTGTGAAAGTTGGAATGTAGAAAGTAGCATTTGTTGAGGATTGTGGAGACAACCTGTACTCTGAATGAACATCAAATTATGTTTACACAAGTTTTTATTGTATAGGGAAATAATGACCTGAGCAGCTTATTTTGTTTAAACTGGGAAGTATTTCTCGATGCTCAAAAAAGTTACGTTGTTGATGGGATGCGCGCTCTATACCATGGCAATGCAGTTGTCAGTACTTGTCGTGGCTAACAGGCTATGTGCAACATTCAGGACTGGAGGACTGGATCGTCGCAAATGGGTGAAAGATTCCCGCAGCGACGTTAAACTCCATAACCACTCACTCAATCAGGACTGGATGTTATGGATTTCCTCCTGCTCTAGACTGATAAGCTATGACAGGATCTTGAAAGAGTCTTTACACCACAATTTAAAAAAAATATATATATATAAATGTTCAATATGTTGGCTTTTGTTAGATTTTTACTTATCTTTTACTTTATTCATTAGCATCGTGTATGGGTGAAATATTCCTGCTGCGACGTAAAGCACTAGTCCATTCATTATTAACCAGCGGTTCATTGACACTTGTTGTGTGTTCAACAGTAAAACTACCAAGGCAGATGGCAGCACGTGCAGGATGTTCGGTGTTCCCATCGTGACGGCGGGCGACATCAAGCGCGAGAAGGAGAGACGTAGACGCGAGGCCAGACGCAGAGGCTACTGCGAGTGCTGCAAGGAAAAGTATGATAACATCGACAAGGTAAACAATCTCAGTAATTCTAGGAAATGATGTTAGTGAATGATAATAGTAATTAGTGAATGATATGTTTTAGAAGCAAAGAAACTCTATCTTTAATGTTTTGGTAGTTGCCCTAGTTCTCGCACTAGTCTATCAAGAAATCTCACTTTATCTCTCAAGCCAAGTTTAAATTTTAACAATTCTATCTTTTTCTATTTTTTTCTTCTTTTTAAAGCATTTGCGAGGGCAAGAGCATAAGGACTTCATTAAGAACAAGAAAAACTTTGATTCGTTGGACCGCCTGATCCGCAAGGGTCCGAACACGGTGAAGTTCCTCCAACGCGTGCTGCTGAGACACTGTGTCCATAAAGCCAGCACCAGGAGTACTGGGTACGTCCATACCTTCTTTCTTACCCGCCTCACTCTAACATAGCGGCAACGTCTGGCTAGGGAATCTAACAACAAGACCTAGGGGGTGTTCCTTTCATTCTCCATGATTTATGAATTTTAGGATTCTTTGGAACAGTGAATGGAACGAAAAAGTGAGAGAGAATTCGTGACATATAATGCCCATATTTGGTAGATCCTCTCTTGTAAATATTTTTTGGAATGAAACAGTCTGCCGGTTTGGCTTAGCTGATGGCAAAAGTAACTGGGGCTATCCTTGAAATGTACTTACGATCGTGCGATAATCGTAAGGATACCAATCACACTCACTTAGGCTAAGAAGTTCGTAAGAAAACCCATAGTTGTAACAGAGGCAGTCATGTTAAATGACTGCACCACCTCTCTCCACGGGAGATATTGGACAAATCCTGGACATTGATCTCCCGTATTCCATTGGTGTTCTAGATCTACTGGATCTTCCGGAGAACGAAAGGAACACCCCTCTAGTGGTCAATGATGCATGTGCATTTTGTAAGCGGAAAGTTTAGGATGAGTCATGTAGAGGTACGATGCTATCTATCTAAAGATTATCTTCATTATGTAACAGTTTGAATGTTGTTTATTTCAGTACTGAAGACAGTAAAGATGATGTAGCTGTTGTGAACATGTCGTCGTCGCAGAACCAAGCGGGTGGAACCGACATGGAACTGGCTCCGGAACAGCTGAACGCGGAACGGAAGATGAACAGAAGACACAAGTACGAGACTGTCGCCGTTCCATCGGACCCCGTGCAAGTTGCCAAGCTGCACAACGCCGACTGTTCTGTTCCACTGACTCTCACAGACCCAGCCACACCTCAGAAAACCCGGTCAGCCAGCGTGAGTAGATGTGATGGAGATGAGGGGTCGACCGGTGCCATCGTGGTTCGGAGGTCGGCGTCACGTGGTGTATACGGATCACCACAGCGGACAGGCTCCACGCGAGTGGGAAGGGAGAAAACTCTGGTGATTCGTGATTCTCCTATTGCCAGTCTGCAGGCTCTGGCAGGCGAGGAAAGTCGGAGGAATGTTGCAGATGTTTGTAAAACCGACACTAAGAAGAGGAAGAGTCCTCTTGATGCTGAGAGTAAAGGGTCAAAGGTTAAACGAGGTCGGACAAACCTGCACCAGGCAGCAGAGCCCACGTTGCCGAGAACCAGTCCAAGAAAATGTCTGCAAACAACTCCCAGACAAAGTAGTCCGAGGAAATCTGTCTTGTGTCGTTCACAGAATGTAGAACCAATGCGGTTCAGTCCTCGTAAACAGTCCATGTTTGTTCCCGATATCAGCAACACCAGAGGCAGAACTGCAAAGCCAGATCACGAGCATAGGGAGAACAAGTCATTTCAGCATAAATCAATTCAGCATAAGCCGAAAAGATTTAGTCCTCGAAAACAGTTCCTTACTGGTAGAACAATTGATATTCCCAAAGTTAATTTTTCTTTTCTCGATGAGAAGAAACAGTCGATTCACTGTAAGCCAAAAAGATTGAGTCCTCGAAAGCAATTTCTACCTGTTGAAACTAGAGATATTTCTAAATGCAGCTCTACAGTGCAAGTTGACAAGAAAAGCACGTCGGTTGAGGATAAAACTGATTTAAGCACATTGCAAACAGAACATTTTAATGAATCTGAAAATGAACTGTCTGATCATGTGAGGTCAAAAACAAGTCATAGAAAGACAGAAGCGGTTTTGTCTGGAGATGACCGTGATTCTAAATTGACAGCTTTCCAGTGTAAATCAACAGAGTTTGTCGAGAAACACCTGTCTACACAAACTCCGCCCCGTACTACCAGGTGTAAAATTGAACTAATACTAAATCAAGGTGATTGTGCGGGCAAGTTGGAAAAAGATGACAGGTCAAGAAAATCTACCAACCAAACTGAGCTGGGTATTATCATGGAAGACATCTCTGAAAATAGCATTAAAAGAAGTAAAGTAATATCAAAGAAGAAGAAGTGGAAGAAACGAATAGAGTCGACTCCAAGGAAGAAACGGGAAAGGAAGTTAGAAAAGTTGAAACTTGACGAGTCCACGTGTAGTCAGTATTCAGTGACGTCGTCTGGTGATGTCAGCACGATCCAGTCCAACTCTCCTACGTACAAGAAACGCAAGTCTGGAGGACGAGGCGTGACCCCGACGCCGACATCTGACACACGTCCTCGGTGTGACGCTTCGCAGTCGCCTGTGTTCAAGTGCAGACTGAAGAAAATCTCGAGGAACCAGACGCATCTTGGAGATAAAGTGCATTCGGAGAGTATTAATAGCTTTGGAGAAAGTCTTGAAATTCCTTCTCCCAAGACAGTGATCTGTAGGAAAGAACCTGTTGTGAGCATCGAGAAAATGACCTACTTTGACAGTCCAAGACGACCGAAGCGGTCGCGCAAAGTGATACGTACAAGTCTGAACGAGGATGTGATGTGTGGCGGTGAGGAGAGAGACTATCCCTTCACGTTTGTGGACGATTCTGATACTTGGGTGCAATGTTCCACCCCGCTGAAGCTCACTAGGAGCGGGTCACGCGATGTCCACTGTGCCGATACCAAGTCTGATGTGAATGTTAATGACATCTATGTGTCTGATGGGAAGGCAAGGTCACGATCAGGACCAAGGAACACCAATTGTGATGCAGACTTGTACAAAACAATAGAAAGAACTGAGTTTGAAAATCAGAAGTCACAGAAGCATGCTGACCACTGTGTGGTTGATTCTCCCAATCGAAATAGGTTACGTTCACATCGTACTGCTATGTGTGTTGCTGAATTTATTGATTCTAACAAATCCCCCGAGAAGAATGTGACTCGACGGCACACAACAGCGAGAGGAGATGCAGACTCGGATGTGCACGGAACTGGCCAGGGAACCACGGACACGGGCAGGTCTTCCAGGAAGAATGTCGCCTTACAAGCCTGTCGTAGTCCTGCCAAGAACCGACGGAAGAAAGTGAGCAAACGTAAATGGCGCAAGTCTCCCTTGGAGACGGAACACCCTAAAAGACGAGTGAAGCTGAATCGTAGTTGGCTGTTGCTCAGCGACCGCAGTCTCACGCGGCTACTAGGCAGTGACAGAGACCAGGAGCCATTCATCGGCTTTCACAACACGACCGGCGGTTTGCCGTCAGACTACACCTACCAGGAAGTATCCGAGGTGGACGTCAGCGACAATTCTCGCCAGGAGTGGGTGCTCGAGGAATCCGAGGCGGTTGATCCAGTCCATGTCCTTGACACCAGCTGTAGCCATGACACGACTGGTGACTTGGAGGTCAAGCCGTGGGTTACTTCTTTTCTCCCATCTCCAGACAAAGCCTCCAACTCGTCGTGGCTGGATGCCTGTGACAGTTTCCTGGAGACGGCGTGCAAGAAGCGGATGAACTCGTACTGCAGCGTGCCGTTTGTGCTGCCTTTCTTGACTCAGCTTGTAAACAGTCCGGTCAAGTCTAGCAACAATCTGGTCAAGTCTAGCAACAGTCCAGTCAAGTCTAGCAACAATCTGGTCAAGTCTAGCAACAGTCCAGTCAAGTCTAGCAACAATCTGGACCCTCCTGTCGTCAGTCACGGATGCTGTACGCCAAGTAAGACGAGGATGGGGAGAAGCCCGTGTAGACATACTTCCCAGGTACATCCTGCTGGTGCAGTAGTGTCTCCTGACATTAACCACAAGACACGCAATGCATCTAGAACCCCAGTACGGAGACCTCGTCCCAAGAGCTCCCCTCATCATCTGGATAGAACCCTGGTCGCGCTAGAACTTACACCTGACAAGACACATGTTAGACGCAACAGAATCAGGAGTCCTCGGGGCTCCACAGACGAGCTGGATCGAACCCTGGTGGCATCAGAAGTTACACCCGACAAAACGCACGTTAAACGTGGTGTGTCTGGGACACGAGTGCCAAGTCCTTATCCTAGCCGTTCCCTGTGTCGGACATCAACAGACTTCACCCCGAGGGCTTCACCGGCACGCTGTTCTACGACCACTAGTGATGATGTCTGCCGGAGTCCTAAGAGACGGATCTGTAGGACACTGGTGGCCGACGTTAGCACAGACTCTCACACTAGGGGACACGTGAAAAAGACAACACTGTTTAAGAAAATATCAAGTAACAGAAAATCTATAAAGTAAATTATTCATGTTATATATAACACAGACACTGGAGCAGAATATTGAAAACTGAATGTTGATCCCAGAGTAAACTTAGTGAAGGCAAATTCCAATAAGATGAGCAAGGCATGTTCTAGCATATCTATTCATGTTTACAATATAATGTACTTGCAAATTGTAAGCATCTGAGCCAAACGTGTCCTTTATTTTTTGATATATTTTAGATATACTGCTCAGGAAGATATAGCTTTGCCATAATATGATCTCCAATGGTTTAAGTACAATTAACCATTTATTGCATTCCTACTGTGTCAATTTGTAAGAAAATAGATATTAAGAAATTGAAGTATTCATAAAATCTTCATATTTATCAATTTGAAGCTCATCTTCAATAGCACTGTGAACACCAAACTATATTGGCATGTTGATCAGTATTGAATTATTGGCAGCTTCTCGAGAAACTTGCCTCTGCATATTATTATTCACAACTGCATAGTAACTATTATTAGATGCCATTAGACTGGTGTGGTCTGGCTCATTCTGTCAGGCATTCTTCCTAGAGGCTCGGGAGATGAAGTACGATTACTGCCTTTCTCTCCCACCCCTATCATGGCCTCTCGTATTCCTTGCAGATATCCTTTATACCCATCTTCCGGTCTCATTGCCATGGTTTCTTTTGTTCTAAGTGTACTTGTATATCTGGGTACACGTACACTTTCTCAGTAATATCAGAAATGAACCTACACTTTTTCAAAGCATTAATTTGGAAATACAAGTGCACTTTCCCTTCATCGAGTTGTACTTATTTGTATTTCATGTATCCTGAAATTCATGAAATACATGTGCCTGAACCTAGGATTGAACCAGTCTGTGGTCAAAACATAATCTTGATTAGACGGTCACTACCACGGGACCAAATAGCTGACTGAAGATAAGACCATTCGTTGATCTAGTTATGACCGATTCAAGAAAGTCGCATGGAAAACAATGTGCAGCATGAAATAATAGTTCATCCAAAAGCATAACCAGCTGATGAGGGTCCCCATGGGTGATCTGGCGTGTCGATGATCTAGTACAACTTACA
>JAULBP010104572.1:0-10572 GCA_032355345.1 Lepetodrilus pustulosus | reverse complement strand
ATGTCAGATGTTCAATGCCCAGATTGTCGGCTAGAACTATTGTCCTCATTGAGACAGCAACCGCTGGACATAATTAAGATTAATATTAATATGATATTATATTAATAGTAACACAACACCAACCTGTACTTATTAGCTCCGTAATAAATGAAAAAGAAATCATAATAAATAATTGCAATGTTATTGTTGTATCATGCTAGTAAGACGTAGCCATGTACTTGGGGTTTTTTTCAGGGTACCATTTCTCGAAGCTCTCGTCTCTAATACCAGACCATAAGCACTTTATCGCTGATATACAATATGTCCATTACTTGTCATGAATTTCCATTACAGAGGGAAATAGGTCATAATTATTATCCCCGTATACAAGAAAGGCGAACATAGTATGCCCTCAAATTATCGACCTATGTTGTTCCTTATCTTACCTTGGACAAATCTATTTTGTTGCCAATAAAGTTTGTTTGCAAATATCACTCTGGATTTTTGCCTGGACATTCAACACAATTTCAACTCATCGAGATTTACCACCAAATTTGTATCTCGTTAGACAAACATGAAGATTTCTGTATGGTATTTTGTGATATTTCTAAGGCGTTTGAAAGAGTATGGCATAAAGGATTATGAATTTAATTAGAGCAATATGGTGTTCCAAATATAATTATTAATTGGTTTCATAGCTATTTATCAAATAGACGCCAACGTGTATGTGTCAATGGTTCTCTATCAAGGGAAAAGATCATACATGCTGGTGTGCCCAAGGGCTCTGTTTTGGGTCCCTTTGTATTTCTGGTGTACATTAATGATATATCTGATGAATTAAAAGGTCTCACACGGTTATTTGATTATGATACGAGCATTGGAACGGCATCACAAGATGTAGACATCATTTAATATTAATGACGATCTATATAATTTGAATATTTGGGCAAAACGGTGGCTTGTAAATTGTAATCCAAATAAGACGAAATATATGTATTTTATTTCTTCTAACTGCTCAGCATTCAATGACTACACATTAGAATTAGTACAACTAGAAGCAGCAAGAATTATTACTGGTCTTACTAAATTTGCAACTAAGAATAGTTTGTGTTAAGACACAGGCTGGCAACCATTATCAGAGGGACGAAAAAATAGGAAATTCACAACCATTTACAAAGTCTTCAACAACATGTGTCCTCTGTATCTTACTGATCTTATACCTGATAATATACCCACTAGAACTAATTATAATCTAAGAACAAACGGCAATGTACGTGTCCCTTTTACAAGAACGTCTACATTCAAAGGGTCATTTATACCGTCTTCCCTGCAAATGTGGAATCAACTACCATTATTTACCCGAAATAGTACTTTTATTAACATATTTAAATCTTCCATACCGGCACTTCCTGACTGTGTAAGTCAAGTATTATACATGTGGAAATAGATTGTTAAACATTATACATACTCGTTTAAGACATAAATGACAATGTAGTAACCTAAATGCTTATATTTTTTTAGTAAATTTATCAGAAACTTTGGAATGCCATTGTGGTAATGTCTATCAAAATAATTATCACTATTTTATTCAGTGTCCATCTTATATCACGCACAGACGCGTTACGTTTAATTGCATTCAACTGTATGTGGGGAGTGGGGATGGTGGCAACCTGATTTAAATACTATTCTATTTTGTAGCGATATTTTGCAATTTAAACAAAATGAATCTATATTTAATTCTGTTCAAGAATATATTTAAAAAAATGAACGTTTTGTAAAATAGTAATGGTTGTTATTATACACGTGTATTCATAATATTTATTTCCTCCTGTATTTAATCATTCTATAAACAATGCATTGTTTGTTTTACTTCTTGTTTGTATATATTTCACTATATTTCTGCACCTTGTTTGTTATTATAATCTGTAAATAAGGAGAGGACTGAGATAACAGTTTTCTCTTCTGTCCAAACCTTTTGAACTTTTGTCAATAAAATATGTTGAAATCAAACTTGATATATATCGTCTAGCAAAAAAAAAACCACCATGATGTGTCATTCTGTAGAGACAATATTGTAGTATACAGTATTTAGCATGGCCGACATCTGGTTGATATGTGTCAGGCAGATACTATTGAAAACCGCTCGTGATTTGCTTTATTGGAGACTGTGTTCTTGTTGCGATACCATCTCCCTGTCATGTCTATACGTCACCAGTTGGAGTTATCATATGTCAGTATCTCGCTGACCACTTGTTCTTTAATGCCTTCTTTGTGTTGACCACGTGGACAATACTGCCCCCATTAAACCGACATCCGTCTGGACAATGGGCAGTTCATGTTAATCTCCAAAACATAATGAACATTTGATGTGAGCTTCATTTTCCTTCATAAAGACCCCCATTAACATACAAAAGTGATTTTGACGCATTCCATGACGGTGCTTCTGTTCTAGTTAAGTCATAGGTCTGCTTGAATCCAGTTTGATTGGGACACATTGTGTATTAAAACTGAAGCAGGTGTTTCCTCGGACCGTCACTGTGAGATTGCACCACCCCCGTCTGTCCCTCCAAGATCTCCCAATTGTCTTTGGGCGCGGTGGAGGGCCCATGGGTGAGGTTCTAGAAGCAGCACTGTGTCCAGTAGGTGGCGCAAAGAGTTTGGCAGGCATCATCTGTCACGTGAACGATAACACAGCGCCCCCTACCGGTGTTCCATGCTGGACGTCGTCGTGCAGATCAGCCCTAGTCAGTGTTGATTAGAGATATGAGTGGGAGGTGAAAGACCTGCATATCTGTGTTTACCTTGCCAGACAATGGCGGACACTGCCGCACAGTGGACGTCTTTGTAGCAATCTGGCAATCTCGTCGTGTCCCATTAGAAACCATTATCACATTTGCAAAAATACCTCCCATTTACCCCCCTAGAACTAAAACCACCAACCAAGACCCCGTTCAAACCAGGCTAATTTCCCTCTGTATTCACAATTATTTACTCACAGTTTCTCAAAGCGTATATTTTGGGAAATGTTTGTCACAAAGACTATTATTCTAGCTCATAATTAGCATGGATGGATCGACAAATTGCATTTCTCTCGGGTCCCCCTTCTTTCCTCTTATCAAGTGAAAGAAACTGCTGGTTCTTCGAGCTTCACTATTGGTTCACTGCCAGAGTAAATACTAAGCCGCTAACGAACGTTTGGCCAAACAACAGCTAAATGGGTGCGCACGATATTCGCGGGAAATAATTGTTGATAAATCATGATTATTCATAGTCAAGTGTCTGATAAATACTCGGTGTGATATGAATTCTCCGTGTCCGCCAATCGGAATAGAGTTTCGATCAGTATTGGAGCCAGTGAAGAGTTGGAGGGTGGATGAACTCCGAGAGAAGGGATTGTCTTCCAGATTGGTTTTATACAGTTTTTGTAGGGCGAGGAGATAATAGGGTGGCTATTGACTGTATTGATCAGCATAGAGTATCATCAACCCTCTTCTCACCCCACTATTGGTTCTCCTAAGAATCGATACCCGCGCAAACTGGAGTATTTCTCCATGAAAATATAAGTTCACTTCTTCGAGGAAATTGATGTGTATATTTGGGAACAATGTAATGTTTATGAATATAACGTTTACACAATTGATTAGATCTATCTGTTCAAATATCCAAACATTTATATTCGGCATTAGTAAACTTTCTACCGATGTGGAACTACGTGAGGAAGCAGTGTCGATTTCCTCATGACTAAAGTTTCTGAATTAAATTCCAGACGAAGGTGCATGTACATTACTGTTATGAATACTGTAGTATAATTGTTGAATATAAATCTCTGAAATGTCTCATGACAGCCCACTCCGCATGGACCTTTTTAAAAATCAAAATCATTATTTTCTCTGTATGTAAATTTCAGAACGTATGTGACTTCAAGCTTACAATCTTTATCTTTTAATGTAATATTTCAATTCAATTTGCAGTTTGAGGGTTGTCTCACTAGGCTGACAGCCTTTGATATACAGGTGCAGTAGTTACGGCTATTTTCCCCGTCATGTTCTGATAGGCATACCAAACAATGATGCCGGTGTTTCTTGTGATATCGTTCATACTGGATCTGTATAGGCTTCCACATAAAGTACATTTAAGACGATAGTATTAATATGTGGCACTTAATATTATTGATATTATTTCCCCAGTCATATTTCACATATTTTATTTTCATCACAATCATTGCAATAGTTTCAAAAAATTTTTTATACGAATACTAATGATATGTCACATAGTCATTATTTAGAATATTCACCCGCTGACACGCTGTTGCTAAGTATTGAACATTAATCTTTTCAAAAGGAACTGTATTCACTATTTTAACCCATATAAAGCACATTCAGCTCAGTTGTCTATTTTCCTTTACAAAGTCGTCTGGTTATTGTTTAGAAGTAATTATGATGTGTATAAAATATAACTATTTCATAGTGTAAAAAAATGCATTTTTCTAAAATTGTAAGTCAAATAAAAAGTAATTTTAAAATCGAAATGAATTGTCTTCAACGCCTTTGGAAAGAAACATTTATTCCTCATTTTGTTTTGCTTATTCCATGCAATACATAGTCAATCAGAATATACGAAAAGTAAAACGTCACTTGTGTTAATACAACTTAATTAATATTCAGTCAGATAATATGTAGGGTTCACATAATCATCATGCTCCCCATTCGGAAAATATCTTGAATCGACGATATATGTTTTGTGTATAATCTTCAGTACCTTCCTATACTACTATTACTAGTGACGCTCATATTATCTTTGAATCCTCACGGACATTTGTGATGGTTTGTCTCTATGTCATATACACTTCAAAACTTAATAACGGAATAAATATTTCGACAAATACGTTTCTAAAAATGCGTATTGCATAAACTGTTCTTATATGTTCATAAAATGTATTGGCCATATAGTATATATTTTGCTCGGGAATTCTTCAAAAACCTCATCATTATTATAGAGATGTCAGTGTGTGTTTTTTTCGCGTCAAGTTTCGTCTGTAACAACTCTCCTAAATATGATATTCTTTTCACATGCAAATGTTTCATTCTGTATCAAATAATCCATACTAATTCGAAACCACAGTATTGTTGAAGACATGTACAATAATTTCAACAATTGAGTGTACCGTCATGAATTCACGATAACTGATAAAATGATGATCGCTTAATTATACACAAACGGACCCAACTTCATTAAAAATAGAATAACAGAACGTATTATTTCACATGGAATTCATAACAATTATTTTTATGTTATCGATTACTAGTATCTACCTCATAATATTGTATATACATGTGTTTTTCTCGCATTAAACCCAAGACACTATGAGAATCATTGTCAATATATTGTATTTCGTTTTGTTTTTATCAATTATTTATTTGAATTGTTCTCGCTTTTTCAGGCCTCATAATCTATGACCATTAGCTGACCAAATCAGTCCAGATGATGAAATTCTGTCTTTGTAGAATATAACATTGTGCCGTAATATTAAAAAACAATTATTTTCGATAATGGATATTTTTCCCTTAATCCGTCTTTTAATTTCCAGTTTGGAAGTTCCAATTGTCCGGTTCCATGTATGATTGCAAGAAGTGTAGTGCTCAATGGCCCGTTCTGTGCAGGCGTTGGCGACATACAATCAGAGAAAAGCTCAAAACAAGAGAGGGTTGATTCAGTTCTCACGTGAGAAAATAATTCCAATGTAACAACGATTCTGAAGAAGTGAAAGTCGTCGAGTGTTTGCTAGGGGGTGAAATCATCTCTCCCATCTCATTTGCAGAATCGCTTGGAAAAGTTGACACGGGACGTTGATAAACGAAAAGCAATAATGCTTTTAAATTGCTTCAGTTTCATTGGTCACTTAAGCCTCTGTGTTTTCAATGGGGGCAGCTGATTGGCTGGATTGTCGGTTTTTCTGTTCGTTTATCCAGATGATTCATGTCCACGGATTATGAAGCGAAACCATACATAGGCGGACGACCAAATCTTTGTGCAACCAGGAAATGCACTTTTGGCGGTTGTTTGTGCTGGGAGCAATCAGAGAAATAGACGGAATAAGGAGACGAATCAGCAGGGCGCTAAACAACGACAATACGTGATTTCTCTACAAAGTTATAAATCGAAAAAAAATCCTATAGAAGCTCTGAGTATCTTCCACGAATGCCAAAGTGTTATGGCAAAAAGTATAATTATAATGTTTAAACTTTTAAATATTGACACTCTGGAACTGCAGACAAGCCTTAGTGATTGTCATAAAGTTATCAAACACCGTCCTAACTTCACGCTAACAAAGAATGTATAGGATATGATGAGCATGAAGAAGACATAAAAGCATATTGCTCACTGGTATTATATATAGCATGTGTGTATGATACATAACAAACGCCAAAATCCACTTATTTTGACTCAGCGACATACAAAACATGTCAATATGATTGTTGGGCTTTGATGTTGCATAAATATGTTTTACTATCTAGCCAAAGTAGGAATGTTATACATTTGATAAATAATATGTAAAAATGCTTTCATCGTTTCAAGTTGCATTCCATCCGTTGTTGTTATTAATTATTGCAATAACTGTTAACGCTGTAAGTGTATACAGATACTGAAACGAAATACATTACGCTGTAAATTAGTACTTTTAAGTGTGCAATTGCTTTTGTTAGAACAGTATTGTAGGGTAGGGTGGGCTCTTTCTCAAAATAGCGAAAGTCAGCAGACATTTTGATGTCATTCATGGTATTACGTCTACACAGCCAAGGCTCGAAACATGTCTAGTGGATACCAGGAGGTTAGACACATTAGTGAGTCCATGAATATGTCAATTTATTTACCTTAGACGATATTTTAGAAAGGCTTAATTGAATGTTTGTAAGTAATTTTGATGTGTTGTTCATTTAATTCAGAACGTTTCTATTAATATATTATTATATGGTTATGTGTTCACTAATTTGGTAATTAGTATACAATGCTTCTGTCCTAGCTAACATGACTTAATCTAAGCGTTGTTTATTACTTTATTACTACATGTATCGTTTAAATTATCTCATAGTTTTCACAAATTTAATACTCGGATTAAATACTGAGTATGCATTAATTGCTACATATAGGTGAACCGAAGCAATGAAACATTTTTATGAACTAGCATAAAGATAGTTTTGATTAATGATAAAATTAATTTACAACGTTGTATGCACGGATCATTATTAAATGAAATGTGTGTACATCTAAAATAGATAAAATACGCATTAAGTAATACTTCGTTCCGACCGAATATGATAAACGTTATAGGATATCTCAGATGATTCATTGCTACAACAATTTGACTACCATCATTACGTTGTTAAAATGAAACAGACAAAATGTACGAGTACAACAATTTCTTTTATCATAATATTTGTCCTCTAAATAGATTGGATTTTACAAAACTAAACGCTGACCTGGTTAATTTACTACTTCTACCAGAGATGCTGTTCAATTTATTTAGTCTGTAAAATGCATAATTACAATGGATTCAATATTTTACTTTTGAAATAAGACAACCCTCGTGAAAAGTAACAAAAATATTAGATTCGTACATTAATATATCTAATTTGTAATGTAGCTGTGACATGAGAAATTCATTGTGGGCAATTTAAATAAATTAGAGAAAGCTTCCAAAGTGCAGTATTTAACAAGGACTAGTTACAATTAGAAAATACGACTAAATCAAACTGTACTATCATTTTATTTTACATTCAATTGTTCGTTTACTCAACTAACCTTTCATCCCTACCCCTAAAATAGTAAACGTATAGTTTTCTTCGATACAAGATGCGGCATATTAGTCTATTTAGTTTATATACTATCGTCAACATTTAAGAGAACAATTAATTTAGATTTAGTATAGTACATGTGCATTCAAATGCGGAAACGCATATAAATTAGTATAATAGTGAGTAAAGTAATGGTACTGAAATTTATATTAATTTTTTTTTAGAAAATAATGCATGGGTCACACTACCAGTATGTTATAAATGCTTGTATGTACCTCATTGGGGTATGTAACCGTGATAAATCAAGTTGTCTCTATTTTTACTCAAAAATGTATCCCAAGCATGTGTTCCCTTATTTATGCCTGTAGTATATTTGATTTAAAATAGAAAAACAAATGTTGTCGTTAAATGTATTCATTATTTGCATAAGCTCTTTAATGTATTCAACACAGATGATGAATGCACACTCTATATGTCTACGATGTATATAGTCTCGTAGACAACATAGTATTTAAACAATTGGTACCTTTACTGTGACACCTTCTGTTATAATTTAATACAATATTCTATAATGAACTAACAACTGAATGAACATTAGTGTTCCCACTGAATATATCGCATGCTGGCAATAAGTACACGCAATGCTGCACTGAACATGTTTTAGTAATAACGTTTAAAAGTCTATAATAGTATAATAAACAATCATATCGAAATATGATAATTTGATACGAAAAAATGGTTTGGGTATTATGTCTGAAAATGTGACAAACATGAATAGTTGGTGGTAACTTACCATGATATATTGGTCAATAGGATATGGAGTAGCTGGTATACCGTATTTCCAGTGTTTGCGCTTAACTAGCTCGTCAAATTCATTGTAGTTTTAGCTTTAATAGAACACGAAAGCTTGTCACCATCCTACGATTTCTAATCAAATGGGCGAAAATCATAAAACGAAATACATGTACATTTTAATTGTATTTTTGTAATAGATTTAATCTCAATGAGAACAATATCTTGACACATTGCCTGTCAAATGTTCAACATTTTTCTCAGCCATGATTTACAAAAGCTGAACTTTCCTTCATCTTGTCCCTGTGTTGTTTACACAGAAAAGGAATTGCGTTACCATAAAAATGTCAAAACTGGCATTGAAAATACTTAAATAGTTTGATTTTATCAGACACACTCACGGAAATTACCGAGTTTTCCAGAAATGTCCTAGTGGGTGGTCGCGTATGCTGAATGTCGACAAGCTGTCACGGCGCAGAATGTTTCCTCTGGTGAACAAAACCTCTGTCATACTCCAATGATCTCTCTCTGGCCTAGAAGTGCACTCACTGCCAAATGTTTCCTTCACCATTATTAATTTTTTTTCAATTCTTCACCACGCGCCAAGTAAAGATGTCATCCTTGGCATCTATTCACCTGCTCAACTCCCTACCTCACATTGCAGGACCTCAACGAGACCTGAAGAGGTCCAAGGAGGTACCTCCCACTATAATTCATTTACACCATCCATTGGAATAGTCATAATTATTCATAATACCACAAATTGTTAGCAAACAGTTTCACTGCGGTATAAGTATAGCGATGATAAAAAAAAAGTGACACCTTTACAATTTTCTCAATATGTGTTGAAATGCATGGAAAAGGAGGTCACTTATCGTAGTCTTGTGAACACTCGTGCTGTATTATACAGATATTTATGACCAGCAAATACATGCCATTTTCACACATTCTTACACTGTTTTGTTGAGTGGGTCTCGCGAGGATGACAACTACTAGTGAAATGTTATTTTAAGGTTTGTAATTTCATAAGGTACAAAGCGATATTCAGAAACCCTTAACACCTGTTTTGTGGACCATTATACGAGGATAATTTGACATGTATTACCCATTCAGACTGTGAAATCGAATATGAAAGTTCAACAAACAGTTTATTTACTTTTAAGAAGCCCGCGTGTCCAAACAATATCAATGGTTACAATTTGATGCGAATAAGTATCAGAATGCACGAACGGCATTCATCAGTAGGATTAAGCAATGGCAATCCCATTATTGATACTCAGGTATGTTTGTTGATATGGCTCGTAGATTTATTTTCATATGATTCTTTATACCTGGAGTAATCACTTTTTCTTAACGATCTGCGTGTTGTAATTTTGTACTAATAATTAGTAATAATCAAATACGCCAACGCAAAAGTTTATATCAAGACTATTGCAAGCCATCCTTATTGAATGGATACATTGAACTGTAATGTTCCTAGGAAGTACAAGGTACATTGTATTTAGTTTACCAGCTATTGTTTAGTTACTGATGGATTTACTTATGCGTTTATGCAACTGTGTGTATTGAAGCCTGAGTAATGTAGATGCAATTGATGCCAGTATAGTCGGCATTATGAATGCATGTTTGGTGTTACAGATATAATAATGCATAACAATAATAATAATAATAGTAATAAGAAGATTATTATCCTCTTTGTCCTAGTAACAGAAATATATGATGTGTAACACTATTCTTTACATTCGTCTTTGCATAATATGTATAAACTTGCTTGAGCATTTAGAAATGGTATCTCTACTCCGAAATTAGTAATCAAGGCTCTAACAATGTTATGTACCAGCTAATAATATTCAGTAACACTCTAGCTTTGCTGAGACATGTTGTCTTGCGAACGATCTTCAAGTATGCAACAATATCAAAATTAATGTATGTTATTGATATATTTTTTTAATTATTTATTAATGCTTGTTTGTTGTGCACGGTGTATATTATATTCCATTACATATCA
>JAULBP010104561.1:0-10572 GCA_032355345.1 Lepetodrilus pustulosus | reverse complement strand
AATAATTATTCGTATTCGGCACCCCATATTCGTGATACGTATCGTATTCGCCACTAGGTGTATTCGTTGCAGCTCTAATTCATGATATGGTTGGCTTTTGTAATATTCCTTTTATTATGTTTGCTTATTTAATTAGTATGGTTGACACAGTTAATGTATATATAATATATACAATACAGTCAGTTTGATATTCATGATATGGTCAGTTTATGTAATATTCATGATGCAGTGATTTTATGTGATATTCATGATATGGCCGATTTATGCAATATTCATGGTACAGTCAATATAGTCTCGAGAGCGATCAGATTGGTAGAAGCTAGAAAACAGAAGTCAGGACAAAATCTAACACGGCTGGCATGACGCAGGACAATCTAACCCACATCTCGTACAGTAACCAGATGTAAATGGTAATGGCTTTTGATAAGCCAGTGTATAGAACCTGTCCAGAGATTGGCAGAAACGTAAGCAGTAAATCACTGCAGAAACTGTGCACCACCAGTTTGTTTCCAGTTCACTGAGATACTTCAAAATTATTCTCAAACTGAACAATTTCAATTGAATATAACAGAACCATCAACCTGAGTGAAGAACGGCAAAATGAGCGGAGCTGTCAATTCTTACTGCCCGTATCTCTCTCAGAGATCACAGTCTCGCAGTAAATGCATGTCATAGGTCATAACAATCCTGATTGCTTCTGCAGCTAATGTATCTATAACGTTATGATTGGCTGACAAATGGACACTGAACACATGTTTTGATACTCGGAAGTTCAATAGAAAGTTGGCGAAATTCAATTTAATGGTTTGCGGAAGTATTATCTGTGTCTATATACACACAATCAAGTGATTTACGTTGAACGACCGTGATGAATGGGAGTAAATATTATCCTGTTTTCGGATCTCTTGATGGCTGACCACCGTTAATGTGCGGTGTGATATATCGGCCATAGTCCTCAACCTTGTACACTTGTTGTCGGCCGACAGCAGGACGTCAGAGTGGTGGCGATATTGCTTGGACATTAATATTGCTCGGACATTGATATTGGTTGGACATTGATATTGCTTGGACTCGACTGTCTGTGGTTTGATTGTCCAAATAAATTGCAGATTAATTTTGATGAATTATCGTTATTTGTAATATTGTTATTTTTGTTTTTTATTTGATGCAATATTGCTTGACAATGTCCAAATTTTACATGAAAAATACCTATGAATTATTTGGTTATTTTATTTATGCAATTGACAAATATTCCTTCATTATCTGTTATTATATTACAATTGAGCATATTTCCTATGTTAAATTTTCAGGATTGATTCATGATCATTGATTAACCTTCTGCGATATTGCCAATAACCAATAACCAATAACTGATGTCTGAGCTACTGTTGCTTATGAATATGGTACCACCATATGGCAGAGTAAAAAAAAATGGACACATATAAAACAGAGCCATAACATGACAGCCATAAAGTCATTGATGTTACCATGCAGAGACAACGTTCATTAGAAATCAATTTCGACGTGACACAGTTTTGCATGCACTGGTGAAGTCTTGGCAATCTGACCGCCAGTTAACTATTGTTGTGCAGGTGTTTGTAAACAGTCGGCGTAGGTTATCTCTGTGGAGCGCTATAGTCTATTGACCATTGACTTGCCGTGTAATGGTACAGGTGCTGATTGATCAGCTAGGTGTAATGGGTCCAGCTCTCCTCAATCAGCTAGGTGTAATGGGTCCAGCTCTCCGTCACGGTATATCCAGATATAGGGTGATCAGCTACGGTGATGCCGTTTGATGTCGGCAGTTTGGAAGCATTTCCTGGGCTCTGGACGGGTTATTGTGACATACATCATGCTTGAATAAGTCTCGATGGGGTCGGTGTCGGTGCTGGTGTATTAGCGGCAAATTTTAATGCGGGGCTCGTTTATGTATTCATTCTTATGAAGATTAATGTAATATATTGCAGAGAACACCCAGATTTACTTTCTGAAATAGAACAGAAAAAAATATAGGGCAGTCTGAGATGAGTTCTTCATGTCAACTTTATGATATAGAAATCTATAATGTGCAAATGAATGTTTTCCTGGATTAAATGTCTGTCGTCCCAAAGCAGATATATTCACAATTTCCCACTGCAACCATAACTCAACATGATCTGGACAATTTGACTTGATTTATCCAAATGGTCCAATACTGAAGACCAATTTGTATTCACCTCTCAGTCAATGGAGACTGGTCATATTGGATGAGTTTTACAGTCTGTGTGATCAGTCTCAATCCTTCAGAGTCCACTTCAGACCAATGGCCTATGTTGCTTCCTTTGATCGCTTCTTCCTTTGGCCACTTCTTCCTTTGACCACTTTTTCCCTTTGACCGCTTCTTCCTTTGATCGCTTCTTCCTTTGACCATTCTTTCCTTTGACCGCTCCTTCCTTTGACTGCTCCTTCCTTTGATTCTTCCTTTGACCACTCCTTCCTTTGACCACTTCTTCCTTTGACCACTCCTTCCTTTGACCACTCCTTCCTTTGACCGCTTCTTCCTTTGACTGCTCCTTCCTTTGACTGCTCCTTCCTTTGACCGCTTCTTCCTTTGACTGCTCCTTCCTTTGACCACTCCTTTGACCACTTCCTTTGACCACTTTTTTCCTTTGACTACTCCTTCCTTTGATCGCTTCTTACTTTGACCACTTCTTCCTTTGATCGCTTCTTTCTTTGCCCACATTTCTATGACAGATTCATCCTTTGACCACTTCTTCCTTTGACAGGTTCTTCCTTTGACTTCTTATTTCTTTGACAGATTATTCCTTTGACCATTAATCCCATCGTTGCAAATGGGTGAAAGATTCCCACAGCAATGTTAAATTCCATTGTCACTCACCCCTTTCACCTCTTTTCTCTCTGACCATTTCTTACCTTGACAGCTTATTCCTATGACCACATTCATTTTCTCACCTTTTCTTCCTTTGACCGCTTCTTTCTTTGACTGATTCTTCTTGAATTATTTTAGATGAGATATCATTTGCTTGTTCACAATCAACAATACATGTATAACGAGTTATAACATAAACTGATGTTTTTTCAGGGGGCCATTCAGTGTTGTGCGAAGATGTCTTCACAAGGAGACGGCACAGCAGTTTGCTGTAAAAATCGTCGATGTTGCCAAATTTACGTCCAGTCCTGGACTTGGCACAGAAGGTGAGCACTTTTAAACTTTATTGACTATGAGTTGTCTCTTGATTTTATCTGAGTTGTGTCTGGATTTGTCTCTAAATTGTCTCAAAGTTGTTCTTTAGTTGCCTCTAACATCCCTCTGACCTGTCTGGTCTGTACTTATACCTATATGTAATGTTCATAAAAAATTAAAATTAAAATCACAAAAATTGTCTAAACAGTGAAGGAAGAACAGAATAAAAGATATTTAATCTTAATTGATAGTTTTGAATCTACAAATTGTTTATCTGGTGTAAAGTGTACACAATCTAAAACATTAAAGTTCATGATGTACCAAAATTCACTGCCAAATAGACTGTCCTCAATACAAGACCACAGTATGCCATTACGAGATCATAAATGGAATCGTGGCAATATCCACATTTATCAGTCTACACAGAGTTAGCACACTGGATTGGTCGTCTTTGTAGGCTTCTAGGATATTCATGTACTACTCGTCAATTTCAGTGACAGTAGATGGATCTGAATTAATATTTCTGTGATGAACTAATGTATGTCCTTCCAGAAAAGCATAAAACTTGCTCTTCCTGATAGCCTTGGTGACCTTGTCAAACGAGAGTTTCACAAAGTTTGTTCTATTTCTAGAGTTGTTAGGAAAGTAAGACCCAGTAAGCTCTTGGGATTAATTCCAATTTCTGTTTTCTTTCGGTTTGCGAGGATTTATAAAACCTGAATTTGCGTGAAATGACGGAACTCCCTTCATTGTCTGATATGTTACTCTGGGGATACGATAATGTGGTGAAAGCAACTCCGTCATTTGGCTTCATGTGTGTATGGATTATGTTATATTTAGATCTATCCAGATTTATTATGTGAGAAAATTGTTGCCATTCCTGGTAATACATTGAAATAAGAGTATGTCTTGAGTATGACTAGTGTTGCACCTAGTCGTGTATTGGTGAAATATTCCAGCTGCCACAAAAAAAAAAACCCAAAAAAACACTAATTCTATCAATGTGTTGCATCCACGATCATTGAAGAAACGAGGTATGACGTTTTTCATCAGGACTGAAGACAGTAATCTTTCAGTGAACAATGCTCATGTACTGTTTTTAATATCACATTTTTATTTTCTGTTCACGAAATGTTTGTGTTAACTGATAGCAGATACGTCTAAAAGTTGTTATCAGATTACGTACAACGGAACACTAATGCGGCATGGTTTCTCAAGTTTCTCCTATTAGAGGTTTTCACAGCGATAAATCATCTATTCCATTTACTTCTCAACATTGAGCAAGAACACACAAACACACTAGAGAGAGGCATTAAACTCCCAGGTGTCTGATCCTCATCTTAAAAAGTCCATGTAACAGTCTCTCCGGATGTCAGAAATATTTTTATCGACTTCAATGATGGATCGCTTCTCGTAGGATATTCATGCTTGGGAAGCGGTTTGGAACAACAACATGATTTACATCCGAGTTACATTGTAGTTGGTGCTTTGATGTATGTTGTTACCGGATGATTTTAGTTGTTTCCATCATCGTACCGATAGCTAACTTGTTTTAACGAACTTGCTTGATCATTTGATACGGACAGTCCTAATGACAGCATTATTATTGATGCTATTTGTATTCTAATGTCTGTTTTCATGTTGATGCCATATTGATGTCTGTTTCCGTTTTAATGTCATACTTATATAATATCTGATAATGCATTAATGTCACGGTTGTGCTAACGTATGATAATGCATCAATGTCACAATTATCCTAATGTCTGATAATGCATCAATGTCACAGTTATCCTAATATCTGATAATGCATCAATGTCATAGTTGTCCTAATGTCTGATAATGCATCAATGTCACAATTATCCTAATGTCTGATAATGCATCAATGTCATAGTTGTCGTAATGTCTTATAATGCATCAATGTCACAGTTATCCTAATGTCTGATAATGCATCAATGTCACAGTTGTCGTAATGTCTGATAATGCATCAATGTCACAGTTATCCTAATGTCTGATAATGCATCAATGTCGCAGTTATCCTAATGTCTGATAATGCATCAATGTCGCAGTTATCCTAATGTCTGATAATGAATTAATGCCACAGTTTTCATAACGTCTGTAAATCATCTATAGATGTCAAAGTTGCTGATATTATGAACCTACTTAATGCCGGTGAGCGAAGTCTTGGAAGATCAGATAAGTCAATCATGGTCAATTCCCCCCTCTAAAATCGCATAATATTTCATCCCAGAAAGGTCATCGGCAATTGCACATGAACTTCATCTTAATGTCACAATGTGTGCATGCCATCAGTTCAATGTCAAGTGGCAGTTTATCTGACCCTTGACCCTTGAGCCTAAGGATTACCAGCTCTGCTCCGAGATGTTATTGGAGCACTTAGTGGGTAAGCAAGAGTGTAACACTGGGGTATTGACGTTAGATAAACGGAAAACTTAATTACCGAATATTGGATTTTGATTGCATGATCGGGAGAGGTACCAGCGCCATTAACATTGATTTGGTACGGCTTTGATGGAAAATTGAACATCCTATTAATTCTTGTCCCCAAGAAGGAAGTTTGGATGGCAGTATAGGGTATACTTGTTGAACATCAGAGTATGTGGAGGAGTGTTGAGCAAGGAAGCTGGTTGCAGAGTCATATCATGTCTGGCTTGATCTCGTCGCAATTGGGTGAAAGATTCACCCACCAATGTTAAACTTCATATTCACTCACTCACCACATTTGGCCCTGTTGGCCTGATTTGGATCGATCCTTCGAATTCTTCAATGCTTTCATGTAATTTGAACAATTTTACTTAATTGATTGGTTTGTGGGAATTTTCATACATGAAGAAAGATTTACAGTGTCAAGTTTGAATTTCACGGAAAGATTTATCTTTCGCACATTTCAAGATTTTCTACTTTTCTTTTGGATACAATACTGTATGAATTTAATTCATTTTAAGCACACAATATTGATTTAAACATCAAACAGTATCATTAGGTGTCAAGGATGATTATTAAGTGCATCAAATGTAGACAATAAATTTAAGAAATTTAGTTTCTGAGAATGGAGTCCAAGAAAGGACTCCTGATTGTCAAGTTGCAGGATAGCATTGAAGCAGTGAGGTCCCTAAGGGGTAATGCAAACTTTTATGTTGCTTTTATGTACTCAATAACGTTTATTAATGTTAACTTGATACAGGAAAGTTAAAACATTCACACAGGTGTAAGTGGGGATAGCCTGATGGAGAATGATGACTTCAGTAATTATTGGTTTAAATTTTCAACGCTCCTTTTAAAGAATTAGACCTGCTGGCGTCGTTGTCTATTTGCATTAAGTCCAAGAGGATTTTTTGTCATTGCTACTGTAGTGCTAATGTTTTCTTTTATTTTCTTTTGTGGAAATTACTGCTGAAACGTTAGGAAGTTATGTCCCCTTTAAATCTTAACTGATTTTTGCCCAATGTGAACTTTATATTTTGCTATGTTTAATCAATATTTAAACAATGAAACATATCCAGCAGTGATATTAAATTACTCAATTAGTCAATTTCTAATATATAGATAATACAATTAGAAATCAAATGTTTCAAATAACTGTGTTATACTCAAAAGACATCTGGGTCCAAAAAATGTAGAATTTGATTTCTACAAGCAGCACTCTGAGGTAACTAGCAAATGGTCTTACGACTTCCTAGCAATCTGATTATCACACAACAACCAGGGTATCCTTTCACAAAGCTCTCTTATCCTCTAACAGACCATAGCGCTCTCTTAGCCGTGCATTAACTATCGACTAAGAGAGTGCTATGGTCTCTTAGTGGATAAGAGAGCTTAGTGAAACTCTCTTATCTACTAAGAGATTAGTCAAGCACTCTCTTAGCAGTGTATTAGCTATTGGCAAAGAGAGTGCTACCAGTCTCTTAGTGGATAAGAGAGCTTTGTGAAAGGATACTCTGGTCAACAGTACATGTACACACACTTATATAGCTTCTGATAATGGTTTTACGTGTTTCTTTAGCCAGCCATGAACATCATGTCTTCCATCGTGTTATCTGTTCCAACTGTGGATTGTTTCATAGAGTAATCCATCCATCATTGGTGAAATGCTAAATCTGGAACTGTTGAGATATTAATGTTAAAGAATTATCCATGGTGGTTCTCGGGAATTTAAAGGTAACTATTACAATCACGTAGCACATTCATCATTTATAAGCCATTAGTATGTTGAGAATATCTATCTAGTAATTGTTAGAATGTCAATCATTTATCAATGAATCTTTGCATGGTTTTCGTGTCCTATATGGCTTTTAACCCATCTTCATGTCCCATTAATCGCATTCGCTTATCTGTGTGGTATTTCCGGTTGACACCATCACAGAAAATGTTAAATCAATGTTACCATCTAGAATCGGTGCCATTGACTTATCAGTGGAGAAACATTGTTCTATCATGTCTCGGACCATTTTGAAACATGTGTGTATTTCTCTAGCTGCGTACCACTAAGAAGGTCGGGCATTGGATCCATCAGTGCACTTATTATGTCTAATATTTCATGAATAGATACACCACAATTGCTTGTCAATCTGCATTACCATCATCCTTGTTATTATTAATGCTGAAACAAAGGCAATGGGTATCCTTTCACAAAACTCTCTTATCTACTAAGAGACTGGTAGCACTCTCTTAGCAGTGTATTAGCAATCGGCAAAGCGAGCGCTACCAGTCTCCTAGTAGATAAGCGAGCTCTGTGAAAGGATACCCTGAATTGTGGTAGATATGATGCTTGTCCTTTGTATTTTTTTCTGTGAATTTTCCAATGACCTTAGAGATTTTCAATCGACCAGCAAACAAACATGACAAAGATGTTTGAGCAACTTAAAAAGTTTACAATTGTTGTTTTTTAAGAATGAAAAATAATTGCTTCCATCTTCTATGACAGCCAATCACTAACTGTGCTTTACAGTGCTAGGTATGATTCTGATTTATATATTATAAAAAGATTGATTTTTTTTAACCACATTTCATAAGGAGTAGATATAATGTTGGACCGGTAGACTTTGGTTTTCATTGGACCAGGACATTATTTTTTATGTATTATATACACTATCAGAAACTGAAAGACAATACGTTGGACATCACTCGTTTGATTCCCAAGCTTGACACAGGAATATTTTACTGATCTCATGTTAACCCAGGTCCCACAAGATTGAGAATCTGAGATTGCACCTAATGCCTGGACTGGTGGGTTAAATCAAGCATGTAGACGAAGAATATGAAGTAATTGATCAGTAATTGGATGGAAATATCATGACATTTATACATCAATTGATGCGCCGTTGACATTTTCTCCAGTTTCATGTATCGATGGCAGCTTTATTGTTCCCTTGACATCGACAGTTTCTCTCATCATGGAATCCATCTGCTCGTAAATGAATCTCCGCCTTTAATGTAATATAACAATGTCACCCTAGTTGAAGATTGTTGTCTATTTTGAATAATGATCTCTTTGATATATGGAAACATTTCAATTGTAATGTGTACCAGTATTCGACATAGGATACAGAAATTTTAAAAAGTGTTAAGTATAAACTGCTATACATCTATTAGATTTGAAACATTCCAGTTCTGTTCAATATTATTTTGTATACTGCTGAATCATGGTAACTATATTTTATGAACATATTTTTTATAAGGTATAAGGAAATACGTATAAAATTAGTTTTATGATGACAATGCTGATACTATTTGAATTTAGTATTTTTGTCACATATGGGTGAAAGATTCGTGCTACGACTTTGAGCAACAAATCATCATTTAGTGTTTCTAACACATGAAAGTTATATTATGGCAAAATGCTTGAAGTTGTTCCAGCAAAATATAGAAAAACATCATGATAAAATTATGTTATAAAAATTCATCCAATTTTTCTTGTAGTGTGTTCTGGCTCTAATCTTGAACGTAACATCCTCTTTGATCAACTTAATCGATGAATTTTACCCAGGTTTTCTCCAAAATCGGATAAATTTAACCTTAAATTATTAGTGATTTCGGGAGTTTAGATTTAATCACTGCCTAAAGATACAAAAATGTAATCCACAAGCAAGTCTGTTTTGCATGCATGAAGACGTTATATCCGCGCATTAGGCTAATGCTTCATACGTTACATCACCGGGTTTATATCTACGGAAGTGGCGATTTCTGATCTGTTGCTAGGCGAAATGGACACTGCTGAAAACCCGTGGATCTGTTGTGAGACGTCAACAAATTGCTTTGTGATGTTATTGATTTTGTCAGCGGATTAAACAGGATGAAAATAAAGACCCCATCTTCTTACTCGTGAATCTGTGATCAGTAGATAACAATCCCTTTTATCACGCATGGACTGATATCTTGTAGTCTGTGAATTAAAAGTATTGATGAGGCATTCGGGTATATTCCACAGTTGCCATGGTTACATGACACATAGATTGAATCAACATCATGTTGAAATGTTTAAGATAACTTTTTTTAAATGCGACTTCATGTGATCTAATTAAAAAAAATATATTGATGAATATTGATGAGTAATGATGAATGGAGTGACAATCTTGCCCTGAGATTATGAAATGTTTTTGAGTACGACTTCATGCTCAACTCAAGGTTTTGTTCACAAATCCCATATACATTTTTAGCTTGAGGATGAAATCAAGCTCCAAATGTTTCGTAATCTGATGTCTGTTGAGTTTATGTGCCAATGATCATAGGAAATAACGTTCTCTTGTCAGAAGGATTGGAATGCAATGTCTACCTATATACGTAATGTACAGTTACAGTGTATCATAATTGCTGCATCTGTATCGGACATTGCTCGTCGCCTTAAGGTAATGAATGGTTTCCACAGATTCTCCCCTCATTGTAAACAGACTGTGTAGTATCACTATCAGTGAAATATGGCACTGTAGAAAATGGCATCACCGAAAATCACTCAATTTGGCCGGAGATTAGTTTCGTTGGATTCGGACCCGCTATCTCTAGAAGCACATTTTATGGGGTGTAATGTCTATTAATGGTTATTGACCTGAGAAGATAACAGAGTATATAGACTGCATTGTACTGAATCAATCTAATGTGAACAGAGAAATGTCTTGTATCCATTTATTTGTGTGCTCCAACACTCGAGACCTATTCATGACCTATTACTCAATTACCTATCTGTTAGGTAAACATATACATTAACTATTCTAATTATCTACCTGTATAGTGTGCTTCCATCATGCAAATTTAGCACGTAAGTTCGCTTATTATTAGTGTTATTAGATTAATGTAGATAGTTGTTGCAGGGTATATGGGATAAAGTATTGGCCTAGTCCAGATATTCTCTGTCACTTTTGTGTTTTGAATGCTAT
>JAULBP010104560.1:0-18903 GCA_032355345.1 Lepetodrilus pustulosus | reverse complement strand
TCTCTATCTCTCTCTTTATCTCTCTCTCACACACACGCACACACACACACACACACACACACACACACACACACACAAACACTCACGCACTCACTCACTCATTTACTCACCACTCATCCTCTCATTCATCACTCACTCACTCAACGTAACTTTTATGTTCTTTTACGAAAAATAAAACCGAGAAAAGAAGCACCTAATATAGTAATAAAAATATATTCCTAATCATAAAAAAAAATACGCAAATAAATAACTACAAACAGCAAATAAAAACATATATGTAAAAAGAAAACAACAAACACAAAAAATAACAACACTATTTTAAGATTAGAATATCGATGAACTTATCATCTGTTATCCCCCTTTTGTCAGAGAAAAAAACCCACATCAATGGCACAGTCTATAATGGTGAAAGCTGACACATCCAATAGTGATACCGGTATAACAAATTATACCTTGTGTTTTAAGTTAGAGAAAACAATAATATCATTATTGTGGCTATGTTATTATAGCATGTGTAACACATTCTTAGGATAAACACATTTTTTTTATCAAATAGCATCGCAGAAGGAACGGTTTACATGCCATTACTGAACGTCACTGGCATTTTGTAATTACTCTACTACGTGTTTTAATGCCTAACTATATTGTTATGACTGGCAAATTGTCTACTTTCTTCAGCGTCAGCCAACAAAATCAGGTTACATTGTAACATATATGACACAACACACGTAACCCAGTCCAGATGCAAATTTCCTTAAAGCATGTAATTTCTAATACAAAACCAATGACAGATGTCTTCAACCTCTTCAAACATCACACAAAATTATACATAGGAGCCACTGCGAAACTACGAATATCACAGCAGGTATCAATTCAGTTGCATATATCACACATACTTTATATACACATTCAACTCCCGTCCTTCATTTCTTTTTACAATACCAATCCAATGCTTGTTAACACAGCCCCCTACTACTAGGGACACGCTGTTCATATCCCATCCATTTCACACATCGCACACGCATTGCTTTCCTGGGACAATATCGGCACTTGGGGTCCATTGCAACTCTTGTGGGTCGCGGTACCTGTTAATTTCATTGTACAGTAAGTCCACATCAAAGAGGCCAACCAGTCAATTGGAATCGTTGGGAAGAGCCATGTGCTCGTACTCTTTGAGGAATTATTCTACGATACATTAAATTGCAGTCATGCGTTTGCGAAAATTGACGGAACAATTTGGCACACGGCTGATGTGTTTGTGTGTGTAAAAAGGGCCGCATATCTCGGCATTGGCAATCAGGTTTTTTCCCCCGCCTTGCTCTGAAACGAACAAATGAATCACGAATTTAACAGAGAAACCGTTCACTTGACCTCGTAAGATGAAGATACCCATTGACGTAAATACGTAATTACAAACGAAAATGCAGTCAAGAGCCAAATCTGAATTACTTATAGAGTGGCCAAATGACTATGATAGCATTTATTAAGATTATTTTTCAAAGGTCTGTCATTATACGTTCTCTTCTATGCATGTTTTAACACCTGAATGTTTTGAATGCAAATCAATTCTCACATCATGAACCTTTTTTTCTCTGCTCATGCGCCCATGGAGAAAATTCTGTTCCCCAAATATTCTAACCTTTAACACTTTTACGGATTCTCAGATTTGCTAGCAAACCAGCACGCAGAGAAATTTACAAATCCCATCAAATTGTAGCTTATTTACTCGACTTTAGGCAGCGTAAATCCACCACTAATCGTCCCTATAACTCACTCTTGCCGACCGAACATTGATCCTAATGTTTTGGGTTCTGAAAAGTATCGATTTTCCACCACTCTCGGAGCAACATCAAAGGGTTACTCGCGACACGGGGTGATTTCTGGTTATAGGAATACCCTGCTATTGCGCGTCTAATTCTATAAGTTTCACGCCCATCAACTACAGGACTTAATTGTCTTCCCAATGATTGGACCGGTTTTAGTAAAACCGTTTTTAGACAGAGATATTCCCAAGCAACGATTTCTTAGAAACAACTTTCTAAAGCTGTTGATATATTTAGAACTCTTCATTTACATATTCGTCGGTATATAACCAACAGTTTCTTCAGGGCATACTATATCATATTATGCACCATATGACATCATAGTATATTCTAAGCATTTCATTTTAATGTTCCTCTTGCAGCCGTGAGTATAACATTTTTGTTATTGTTGATATGATTATACCGAGCTGACAGAACTAAACGGAATACATTGTCTAAGGATACTTGGTTAGACGTTATCACATCGTTAAATAATGCTTTGCTTCATTGGCATCTTGACGAGCAAGAGTCTGTAAAAGCATGTTATATCGCATTCATATTGTCAATATATAAATAGATTACAATAGACTTGAAACAGATAAAAACCAGACCAATGCACAAGTTGTCAACATACAACCGCATACTTCATACGCTGTGCTTGATATGCACATGGATAGATTGATCCATTTGTATATTTTAAGGTTTATGGAATCAACAATGTCTGTAAATATAAAATATAATTCGATTACGGTTCGAACCAGATTCTATTGCTAAACATATGGGGTTCTTGGCCTAATGCTTGTTAGCGTGACATAGAGCCATGCTGAAAACCTCCGGTAGCTACACCTTTGGATTTCTCGTGGACATTCTTATACATCCGTGAACGCGCGTGCCAATGGTCTGTTAAATGTACGCGACATATTTCACTGGCCTTGTTCGCAACCTTAGACGATTCAGGTAAATCACACCTTTTACTTTGATCTGCTAAGCAGTTGGCAGGTCAGGTGGTCATGTCGAGCATATATATTCACGATGCTCTGACCCCGGTCCAAGTTGGTCATATATAGCCACGCTCAGGGTAGCCTCGGCTTCCTCTTACACCACAACTGGTGATTATTTTCTTTAAATGTGCATTCCTTCCACGTAGTTTTTCAAAGTCTCAGGTGTCTATAGGCATCATATAAGGGTATGCGATTTTGTTCGACATCCACCTGTCAACAACAGGACCTAGGTATCGTTTCACGAAGCTCTTATCTACTAAGAGACTGGTAGCGCTCTCTAAGCAGTGTATTATGTATCGGCAAAGAGAGCGCTACCAGCCTCTTAGTGGATAAGAGAGCTTCGTGAAACGATACCCTGTGTATAGTGTACTAGGGGTGTATCAAGTTCAAACAGAAAACACGTAGCGGCCTTTTCTCTAAGAGTTCTTACGATCGTACGACAATCTAAAGTTAAGAGGATCGTAAGAACATTTCGAGAATAAGCCCCCAGAACAACAGCTTTGATACACACGTATGTTTCGGTGTATAGATGTCGAGCAATCCATGAGAATAACACACTTACTTACCTCACTCATAAACAAAATACCAAGATAACAAATATGCGTTATATAATGATCCATTGATAAAAGCAGCAGCATATAATTACTTGCTTTTAAATCTCTCCACACCTATCCCGAATACGCTACTGTATTTATTAGCATTCTTTGATATGCAATACACGAGGACGGATGATTTATACAGACCATATTTGTTCTCTTGTTTCACTGTAAACATAGATCAACGTAGATGAAATGGACGAGGTGTCCAAGATGTGGCGCTCGAGGGATGATATTTCAGGCGGTATCGCCTCCTCAGCTAACGTCTGTCAGCAATGGTTAACGTGATACACACGTAATCGTCTACTATCCATTAAAGCCATCGTTATTTCAGAATTAAACATTAGTAAATAAAGTTCATGTTTTCACAAATCATAAGCACTTTGCGTATTAGTTTGCGTGTGGTCGGATAAGGATGGCACTCGATGTCTTGGACAATTTCAAGATATATTTATCAATTTGCTTCCATGGTAGTTGTTCCCGCTATACGCGAATTCATGATTACAGTTACGATTTATGTGTGGAATAAAAATGGATTAACACAAACTAATTTATGAAAGTCCGTTATACAATAATTATGATTTAATGGACTAATGAAAACACATATGGTGTATATCGTATGGATTCATACTGACACGTGCTTGTAATATTGGTGCATTAGTTAAGTACCTGCGCATTTCAATTTCAATTCATATCTGCCTGAATAATCGGCATTTTTGCCGACGACACGTCCCAGTATCTAGAAATAGTATCTAGTTTGTAACTAGACATTTATTGAATGTATATTTAATTTCAATATGCAATTTTAAACACATATCGGCTGGTGTTTTCTGAAAGACATTCTCTCCCGTTTAGTCTTTCGTCACACGTAACACGTTGACATGAACCTAACTATTGGAAATATCAAAATGTCTTCAACCATGGTTTCATAGCATCGTCTCTACTGGATTAAAGTAAGCAACTGCGGTCTGTAATGCAGGGCAGCGTTAGTTGCCTCCAGTAAGGACAGGGTAAAATGAGGTGTTAATGATTGGCATAAAGTGAATACAGATGACATCTGCTTTGTTAAAGATGCCTTACGAAATACACACTCTCATAACCACACACTCCACCCCACAAAAAGCAAATTTAAAAAATAAAAAAAAAATAAGGAAAGAAATCAAAAAGAAAAAACATAAGGAGATTATGTACAACTGTAGTGATATGTGCATAATAGTTCACTGTTAAAAAACAACATGATACGATTTATTTTTAATATTAATCAGAGATAACTACTAATATAGAGGACGGACTTCATAACACGGTATATTAATGTCATGTATTTGGATTCGTTGAATCTGGATGTCCTTTGCTACGTACACGATTCCAGCATTCAGAAGACAACGGTTTTATTGTTGTACTTGGGCCAAGCATGCATAATTTACCATACAATATCAAAGGCATTCGCTAAGGAATTATTTAATGCATGCTTCATATAAATCGCCGTATTCACCACATAATACTATCTTCAAAAACATGTTTGTAGCAGATATGACAAAATCATGATTACTTAGCTTTAGGTACGGGTGATCATTCAAATAGATTTCGGCGAGTAATACACGATTTGAGGGCAATCAAATCGTGCTCTTTAGTGTCTTTGTGTAACATTTAGTTTCGGCTCGGGGCTAAAATGTGTCACTTAGCTCGTTTATGGATTCCGTTTGCTCAGATGTCTCGTTATATGTTAGCTAATTTGACAATTTGCGTTAAAACAGGATCAAAAACATTGTTCATGGGCCAGTTGTAGGAATTACATTATATGTTTGCACAAGCTGCATATTCAGACGTGTTGCCCCGAGACCAACCATCAACCTATTAGTTCCGAAAGTTCCAGTTTCTATTTAGATCTGTTCCACCGTGTTCAGCTTGAACAAACGTAATGAGCCGAATCCCGTTATTTGTTAAATGTACTGCAATCCAGAGTATTGAAACCGTGATAATTGGATACTCTCATGAGATTAATTTTCTCTTTCACACACGTATCAAATTGTGCTGTTATTATAACTTTTACTACTGTCACTAATACTATTATGGCAATATATATTCGCTACCTTAATTAATTTCAAAATGCCAATACTAATACAGGAGTTAGATGGTTGGCGACTAAAGGTCAAAAGTATTCATTCAAGCATTTTAATTGCACCATCAGTTTCGGCTTATTATGATGCAAGTACAACTAATATTTCTATTAATTGTAGTTAAAAACACTGCCAGATTGTCGTTGAAAGCAATAGTTCAAACAATATTTTCGTGATATCGTTAATCGAGAAATTGACTCGCTAAAGATCTACCATCATGACACAGAGTAATGTGAAACGTTTGCACTTCCTATTAATGAATGCAACTGATCGTATATTAGATAAGGTAAGCCTTTCCAATCGCATCTGTTTTAACACACCGATTTAATCTTTTTATTGCACTTAAATTATGCATCAAACCGTGTCTGAAATATGTCAGTTATACCCCGTGATCACAGCATAGCCAGACGCCATTACAGTATCGTCCACTTAGAAATGCTCACTGCATTGATTTTTGAAAAGTAACTGAAATCTACCAGGTGAAATGTACATCGAAGCTGTACGCACGTGGTAGCAATCACTTTACCTCCTGCCCGTGCTCTCTGCTGTTTTAGCACATATTGCCTGATTTTATTACTTCTGGGTGATACAAATATGAAATAATAATCAGCAAACCGGACAATAATGCTGACCCCTGTAGTGATGAAAGAACATACGACATTAGGGGTCCTGCAATGGATATAAAATGGAATGAACCCAGCCATGCTTTATTACACGTGCATTAAGGAGTATACTACGTTATAGTCGAGGTCCCAGCCTTTACCTGCCACCTGGGCAAAACTGTTTGATAATGTAATTAAACAAGGTCATCATTGCGACTTTGAAGCTTTATCAAAGCGTCGTAAATTTATGCCCCTGGAAATTAATGTAAGTAATTATCCATCGTCATTAAACATTAACGATCTAGTAATTGGAATGCATTTGGAAGATTGCGACCAGTGCAATGATAGAGTTGGCATTTCCGCATATCAATGTTATAATTCGCATTTCATTTAAGACAATGTGCATGCCCTCTCTTTTTAATAGTATGTATGCATATTTTTTTTATATTTAATTGTGATACAACATTAAAACAAATATAAACGCATTGTATAGCTACACATTGTATTTATCCTCAATTTTTAATACAATGTGTACATGCACTGATTTAATTGGCATATAAGACACTATAGTATATACTACTTGCTTCTTAAACACTAGAAGATTATAACAGAAGACAACAAATTACAAAACTCTGTGATACATATTCCGAACGCGAAGCGTGTATGCCGTGCCAAGCAAAGCTACATGAAATATTACCCTAAGTAAAAACAGCTTGTGAGGGATATCTATCATATTTTCTTGCCCGCATGTCATTACGAGGAAAAAGATCATTTTTCAATTCTTTCCAAGGGATGAGTATAATCGCATATTTCATAGGCGAATTTGTCAGGCAAACCTGTGTTTTCTACAACAAAGGCAAAAGAGACGTTCCATGCTCTCACTTTTGTCAGTTTCTGTCAAAGCGAAGGAAACAAGATTAATTATGAGCTTATATGTGACCCATTTGTCATGTCTGACGGTCAGCCGGTGCTATCCTCCGCGCATCACAGAGCACGATAATGCCCAGCATACATATATCTACATTGTTTCATTCATAACGTGTTCAAATATAAATACTGCAGTCCAAAATGTATGATATAAATATTACATAAAACAATAAAATGCTAAAAACACTATACTAAATGTGGGTTTAAATTAAACTTGCCTTTCATAATTTTCCCAATTGTGTGTGTGTCTACGTACATTATGTATTTAAGTTCATGGACACTTACACGCATTACAATAATTTTAATACGGATTAATGCAATAAGTAATCAAGTGGTATTCCTTTAGTCCAATACAACGAAAGGAATCACTATTTAGTCATGTATTAACTTTTAGTTTTGTCTCCATTTCTACGTTTCACGAAATCGTCATAACTGAAATAGAGGAATACGTCTTTAGAGGAAATAAAAGCTATTTTCCACGCCATTATTTAGGTCCGGAATACAGTACGATCCATTGGTGAAGAACAGATCATACTGTATGTTGCAATACCATTCTGGTATATGTTTATGTAACATATTCCTGTTTATTGTTATGCTGTATCCTGTACTAACGTTCTCGTGTACTTGTATTTTTCAGAAACAAAAGGAAGAAAGAAGAGGAAACCTTACACCCGGTACCAAACAATGGTTCTCGAAAACGAATTTTTGAACAGCTCATATATAACACGGCAAAAACGATGGGAAATATCGTGTAAACTACAATTATCCGAAAGACAGGTTAAGGTTTGGTTTCAGAATCGACGAATGAAACGAAAGAAGTTAAACGAAAGAAACAAAGCGCGTGTGAGAGAAGATCAAGAAAACAAGGACACAATCCCATCACATTCATCTCAGGGTGAACCGTTATCCGCGTAGGAATACTTACTACTTCCGGGTGAACTTTGTTTAAAAGGAGCAATCACAGTGCTCATATGCCTGAGGAGTTCAGAAAGTGATCGACTGAATTATCTCCCTTAGTTGGGCAACACGGGTGTAACTCATTCTTCTCTGTGGTACGTTCTCCGCATTGGTATGCATCAGACGCCAGAGAAGACCCCCGAAGCTGAACGAAAGTGCTGAAAAAAATAAACCCAGACTCGAGTACTTACAAGCACTTACGACTTACCATAAAGCGAGGCAAATATTTTGTTTCGTGGAACCGGAAGCGGAAGTTTTCCAAAATGTAAGCACGGCATGCTGGGATATAGTGAGAAACTGTGTTGAATGGCTCTGTTCAGCTTCTTCATTAGCTGCATATCGTCAATGACTCTACTGAGGCAAGGTATAGAACTTAGCATACTTATCTCCATGAGACTTGACATACGATCTCATCTGGTATGAGAGACATTTTTTTCTGTCAATTATGAGACATATATACATGTGGATATTTGTGTTGAGGGGCGAAAGCAAACGCTGCCAACACATTGAATACTCCGCATCTTCAGAATATTCACCACGTTGGCTGAGAAACGGGGGTTATGCAGTAGACAGTGATACATTGCGAGAGGAAAAGAAAACCCACAGAAACTATCGAAACCATTTCTCATATCGTCTTCATGAGATTCAGATATCAGCTAAATACGTTGTACTCATTGAACTATTTCCCTACAGTAAATGTCTTTAAGCCAGTCATGCTGTTCATAAAACAAGCTGTTGATGTACTGTTAGCTACCTGTCTTATCTGTGTGTTATGATTGTACAAGTGAGTGAGATTCCTTATTTTTATTTTATACCAAGTTATAGAAATTATATACAACACTTTATATCTATTTTTCCTACGGTGATGCTCGATCTAATGGAATGCTAGAATATATGAATTTAGGCGTAATAACCTTATTCTTAAGATACATTCTGTATTTCATAGTTTATAGTTACGTAAGTGTTTACTAAATAATCTCTACTTAACCTTTGCTAATACCTTATTCAGATCCTACAAAGATTTCCAGAGTCAAATATAGTATATAATCCAAGTAAGCAGTAAACGGAATTATAAAGATTATGTCTGCATATTTTGCAGCAAATACTATGAATTTATCATTGTAGTATGTTTTTCATTTCTACGTTTGCTGTCCCCGATATTTGAATTCTACACTGTGCACAACATGTGGGAAGTGCTATCATATAGTGCTATAGAGCTACTGAAAGGAGTTCGATCTTATTTAGTAAGCATTACGATACTCTTAAAGCCCTACTGGCCCAGTAGGCATGGGCAAAGCTAAATGAAGTTTATTGTTCAACTTTACAATTTATATTCCGAAAATGTTGGTATGGTTTTATACTTTGTCTCGTATGCGAATATTAACTAAGTACAATCGGTGCTATGTACTTCCTTTGAAATGAAATGGTATATATTAATTGTTTTGCATATTTAAACAAATGTACGCAGAAATACGTCAGTGCGAATTGTTCCGACTAATAATGCACACACTTTTGCGACTAGTTATTACAGGAATAAAATGTTAAAGCATAAAATTCTACTAGAACACTGTCTCTAATTTTCTTATATTGTAAGACAAGCATAGTTCTACTGATATTGTAGAGGTCCACAGATTTAATGTGTACATGAGTATGTGTCATTCTTGCTATCTTATGTTTTATCGAGTACATCCTATGTTTTATCGAGTACTATTGTCTGTCATGACTTGTATCGCCGGCGATTGTCCCGTTGAACGTAGTTCTGTATACGTTAATTATTCAGCGCGCATCATGACGTTGCGGGTTGCATCATTACTACGTCATAACATATGACCTCGCAATTCCTTTAAATGAAGAAGGAAAAATAAATGTGTTGTTGTAATACAAACTGTCTTATGTGGTGTTTATGAATAATAAATACAATTTAATTCAAGACAAGGTGTATCCTCCACCACTCACAGTGGCGACAGAGAACATACAAAGTAATATCACATACAATTTCAAACTAATATGCCACGTGTAACAACATACATACATAGCTAGGAGGGTTCACCTGTATACAAGCATACGTAGACCTGCAATGCTATAACACGTTTCTGGTAGAACTATATGGTTTACTTTTATTTGTCTATTTAAGACATATAATAATTGTTCCAAATAATTTTGCAATTGTTCTTTAAGTCTATTAGTCAGTAGGATGCATTTAATGGTGTAGATTTGTGAATTTCCGTTATTTTCAGGGATTGCTAGTGATCTATGATAGATGAAACATTCGCATTTAAAAAGGTAATGAAATTCATCTCCGACTGTAGGCGGGTTACATACAATGCTTGTTCTACTTTTGTTTCGGGGGAGGCGGGGAGGGGATTTGATCTATACCTGCCTGTCCTGATTAATAAGGTATTGTTACATACTTTCAATTTTAGTATAGTAAACTATTTGTTTTGGAAGTAATAGATTTATTTCGAATGCTAATTATGCTAATGCTGTTTTAATGCCCACCCTTCGAGCTATTTTCAAGTTCTGGTCTCCACTGTTGCGTGAATTGATCCTCTAAGATATTTTCTATTTGAATAACTAACCATTGGTGAATATTGTATTATCTTGGTTTACTGAAAACATAAGACATTCCACAATTATTTAATATAATCGTTCTATGATTGATCCATTTAATCTGGAATACAACAGGTTATTGCTGTCATACATAACGTCTTCGTGCCTTAATTTAATTTTCATATAGCATTTATACACAGTGGGCGTGGCAAGAAGTGTTTGCGTTAGAAACACACATTTTGAAATATACATATATACATGCACTCATATCGTGCATCACATGTTGATGATACACATAGTACGGTCATGCCTCATGCTGGTTCCACAGGGAACACGGTACTTAGCATCACGGCGGTCTGCATTTAACATTAATATACACCCCTTAGTAACTAATAACCCGATTACGGTGAGCCTCATCAGGGACCTGAATACTGGACACTGGACATCACACACACACTGCACCTGTACCAGCTTATAAGTGCTATCTAATGCTGAATGCATATTGGGCCCCAGGGCATGACGAGGCCAAATCAACAACTGTCCACGGGAACCTACACTATTTATCATGACGATATCCTGGAATATGTGCTTGTTAAGCAACGGATACTTACTAAGCTGATTCACAACCTGAATTACTGATTAATAAGTATATTACATTAATACAATATAGCAAACATTTTATATAATATGATACTACGCGCATACACTTTATACTAGCATAGCACTAGTTGATAGTAAGTTAATTGGACGTTTTCATTCATGCGGCATCAATACTTACATCATTGAAGCTTTTTTTTAATTAAAGTGCTTTACTATCATGTACATGAACATGCATGACAATAAGCATGTTCAATAAATAAATAACAGAGTGTTTTATGATGTATTAACTCTGCTCCTGCTAACGAGAAGTGTCCAATATTTCATTATAGTTCTGCACCACGAATGCTATTCTAATCTGTAAATAAGGAAAGGGCTGAGATAAGTGTTTTCGCTTCTGTCCAATCCTTTTGAACTTTTGTCAATAAAATATGTTGAAATCAATTGTTCAATAAATTAATTTATCTGACATACACATTTTACCGATTTCAATTAACGTGATGATAAGACGCAATAAAATAACATGCAAGACTGCAAATACACTGCATACTATATGAATCATATTTATAAATGTAGATCGTCGATAAGCGCAAGTAATTCAAGAAAAATAATCAACGGCAAGGTCATTCGCGGCACATGACCCGACAAAACACAATAAATTTGGAATCAAATATGAAATGCAAATACATCATAGGGAATAAGAAATAATGTTGCATAAACAAATATGATGTAGATGTATAATTTATGTTGTACTGGTGCCATATTAAAATAGTACAGTTCTTCATACTGCTTTCTGTATTTGAATTAATGCCTGAAAAATAAATATTACGTTAACGTCATCTAGTTCCAGTTAACTGAAAAATTGATCGCTTGTCAAATATGTATATTAGATTTGATCTATGATGATTACTACCAAAATAGTTGCAGTTAATAATTATGCACACCCAGGGCACACGTACAAACATTAGATACAAGGATGGAGAAAACTGTGATGTCGTCAGTAGTTTTAATACCTCCATTCATTGAAAATAAACACAAATAACATTATGAACATCGCGTGAAACTCCAAGTAGTGACTGTGCTTAATGAACTTTGATTAATGAGAATCAAACTTCTGTCTGTCTGCCTGACTGTAATGTTAGAGGCATGATGTCAACACGTTGAGACGTACTGGTACAGACACGATGCACGACATGGTGAAGGACACTAATTGTAAAAAATCTATAGATTTCTACGCTATTCCCTTTGCTGCGAATACTGGTATTAAACCCCAAATGAAAAATCAAGGAGCAGTCTGGATTTTTAATTATATTATGCTGTTTTGTTTCATATTAATTTAAAATGTTAATACGACATTATTCATGTATTGTGCATTTTCTTTAAGCACCAACACATTAGGGACTGTAGATATTCACAAGACCATGATGAAATAGCTCCAGATATTTTAGATTTACTATTATAATGCCCCAACATTTGACTTCGTATATGGTATATACTATGTAAGCTTCCATATATCCAAAACTGATTTAGCCGTCTTCTGAAATGACGTATTGTATTTTATTTATTTTATTTAAATAATCTTATTGACAACCCTCAAAGAATAGTACATAATGTATCTCACAAATTTAACGATTAAAGTCCTCATTACTTCAAGATTATTTATACACGTACGCGTGTGCGGCTAATTGCAGGCTGTCCTGTCTAATGTCCGTTGGCCATACATACAATGTCATCAAGGCGATATTAGGACATTTGCAATTACCACACAGCGCATCGCGCATTACAGACATACGTATAGCAGCTTATCCCCAGTCTGTTACAGGATCGTAGTCAGACTCGTTCCGTGGTGCTAGTGTCTGTTTAGTACACTATAGACCATATTGCCGGCTTACAGTACTTGTATAAGCGCAAGAATCCCTTGTAAATTTATCATAGCAGCGTTGGCCTGACATCGGCAACATACAAATTAGCTGCTCAAGTGATTTGGTATCTAGTTGTCGTCTTTATGATGGTCAGTTGTTTATAAATACTCCACTAATTACTCCCACTGACCAGCTGATAAGCGATTTGTGATCAGCGCAGTCTTGCAGTCTGCAGCATCACTTTGGACAATCTGGAGAATGTCCAATGCCAGTCAAATTACTGACCTCATGACCCATCCAAATATACATAAATTACGTATGAGTGTTGGAATGGACATCATCATAGGAGACGTACTGAACAGTGGAATCCTTTTAACTTGAACATGTGTCCATAGCGAGTTTGAGATGTAATCATGTAAATCAGCATTTCAATTAACGCATGGAAAAGTAACGACAATGATTTTGCACCGAGGTATAGATGGACATTCTCTGGTCAAAGCGTACATTCGAATGTTCGTTCTATGCTCGAAAATCCTTGCCACGTATACTGTTACATCCTCTAGTCAAGTAATGTAAAAAAAAAATGGAATTGCTTTGCACTTTTGCATCATGTGTATCCGTAACCATAGCACTCGTTGTTCAAAACCTTATACGCAGTTGAATCTCGCTTTAATTAAATAATTAACCTTAGGCATAGTTAATTATTGAATTCTTCATTTAATATAATCATTTTAAAATACAATTTCAATGGTTAAAATTTAAATTGTGTTTTATCCTTACAACTGTACACACACATGCTAAAAACGTATTGTATGCAGACATATGGATATTAAACGTGTTAACCCAAGATACTTCAAAAGAGACTATCAAACAGATGGCATTATTTGCAGTTGTGAGAGCAGAGCTTTATGACATTATCATAATCCTATGGTAGTTCTTACGCAACAGTTCCATTGAACACATTTCCGATTTGTATGCATAGTTGGACGATACAATATTGCATAATATAACGTAATTTATTCTTAAAAGGAGACCTTATGCGATTGTGTGGTATTAAATATTGCTGTACGATGATATCAAACTCTCGTCACGTCTCTCAAGTTTAGCCATTTTATACTTATAGTTCTTAAAGTTCACATTTTAATTATATACACACAATCTGAGGGCGTTAGTGAGTCAGATAAATGTTCCATTGAATGCTGTCGAACAGTAGGCATAAATCAACAATAGAAATTCATAGCGGACAAGTCTTATTCATAGTCTTACCAATCAATAGCCGTCGGGAAGCAGTGTCAATGTTGCGACCACTTGTTTTGCATGTCGACATGAAACCTGTTGCCTATAGCTTTCAATCGCAATTAATAGTCGATATTAACTAGTCAATATCATCTGTCCAACGTTGAATCAGCTGCTACAGTGTGGTCGTTTTCTTTTCAATTCATCACGTAGAAATCCACATGGTAACACTTCCTAAAAGTATTTCACTTGTTTCTACTCATCGAAATGCTAATAAATTATCCGGAATTGACAATGTATCTGAATGAAAACGTTACATATCGTGCAATGTAGTAGTCTGTATATGGATAATGCAAGTGTGCGTTATTTGTGCTATGCAAATCGTCTACCACTTTGACTGTCTGGCGCTATATTAGAATTACGATAGTAGTAGAAATCATAATAGAATATAATTGATTAAATTGATGCTACGTCGTACCTGACACCATTAACTTCATATACGATTTATACCTTTTTATATAACCTACCAATATCAATATACATTTCAAAGACAGCCGACTCATTCAACAATTTCGAAAAAAAGAAGAAGCTTTTAACACATAAGTGTATATATTCTAACCATTAAAACTATATTTCATGTAATGCAAACTCTTCCTTTAGTATCGAAACATAATCTTTTGAACACATTGTCAATATGTATAAGTTAGTATTTAATACTATATTTTGTATAATGTACATCTTTCTTAAATATCGAGAAAGAACGCTTAATGTGATGTAATTATGCTATGTTTTGTTAATTTCAGACGACATGTACACAAGCCTACAATATATAGAATGACAAAGTCATAAGACCACACAGAGTGATATTAGAGCACACAACACGTGCCTTGTAGAACAGTCCCTGCTGAACTTTGTAAGTGTGTGCATATTGCTTGTCCAGACTCCAGCTAAACATCAAAGGAGTCGCTACACATAACTTACGGAAGCGCATAATGCATTCGACACCTGCTCTAGTACATGCAAGCTACTCCGCATGCGCAAACATTGCTTCCGCATACCGGAAATAGATAGGGACATATACCTGTACGCAACAGAAATAAGACAGTTATGTAAACCATTTTTTAACATAGATTTAATTAAATAAAGCATTTTAACATATTAAATGCTATACTAAACTCGAAATAAATATATAATTAAATATGGATAGGAGCATTAAGAAATACAAGTGAATAAATAATAATAATAATAATAATAATAATAATATTATTAATAATAATAATAATAATAATAATAATAATAACAATAATAAGAGTATTATTCTTAATTATAATAATATTTTTTTAAATATATGTATAATAGTCATTAAAATAAAAAATAAATAAAAAAATCATCATGATCATAATAATCATTATCATCATCATCATAATCATGACAATAAACATATCTAGCAATGCATTCACGAAATTCTAGAAGTCGGTTACATCAACTGGTACTCCAATAAAGCTAATGCTCAAAACGGTGTCCATGATTACTTGGTGTGGCAATGCGATTGGTCAGACAAATGACAATATTTACATAACTTTTACAGTCATTGCCACCTGAACCAATATTTTTTTGAATACCACATACATCTTAATTCTGTAGGCATCCATCTGAACGATACAGCACTATTCCTCAGCATTAGTACGCGCCCATTGCCTTTGATGCTGACAGTTTGTTTGATAGAATCAGTGTCTGGCACGATAGTACATTGCACCAATGAGGTAATCCCATGGTCAACCAACGACTTCCGTGATGAGCGTGGTACGAGCTATTTGCTGCTCTGCATAGAAATGGGAATTATTTTTTGGGTAGAAATATTAAATATTCTCGTCTTTGTTAGGTTAGCGTGAAGACCGGCGCCTTGTCGCCTAATCATTGGAAGGCAAGGAATTATTTGGGTTCTGGATAGAGGGAAAACAGCTGCAAAGAAATGGAAGTCGCCATTCGGATTTTCGTTCTGGCGCCGTTTTATAGCCAAGAAAAGGATGAGTCGCCTTGCCCCATGAGTTTATCAAAGAAACCGGCTTCCCAATCGTCCAAAACAGTCGTAGTTTATGCATCGGCCATGCAATTTTCTCTAACTTGGAATATTAGTCTACTTTGGACTAATAATAGCTTCGTGTTCTGCAGAACTATTTCAGCTTCGATGAAGTTTTGCATTTATTAAAAATGAATATGATAAATATAATGACTTTTTCCGCTTTGATGTCTTCATTTTTATTATCATTTATTTAGCAGATTGTTCACACGGTAAATGAGTTGAGTGTAATCATTTGAAATCGTATCGGCATGTATACGACATTAGTAAGAACTACTTTATCCCCCACATCCCATTCATCCATCATAAGTAACCATGCATATGCAATGTAGAATAGGCTACTATGGACAACACATGGTCAGACTATATCACCACGGTTATATTTGGGCCACCCTGACTAATAGTGTTATTGGAGAAGCTAATTTCGGTATGCATATACAATTGCATAAAGCAAATGTGGTGTAACAAAACTATGAACTTACTAGCAACACACGGTTTTCACTTGTGTAAAACCAATTAAATTGATTGCAAAATATTATCACTAAATATGTCTTGACATATGTTTGACTATGTTATTTGTATGACGATTATGTATTCATAGTCACTAATATGAAAACAAAGTATTGCTATCAGGCACCCATGCGGATATTAATTAATAACGACGTTTATGTTATTATCTGCGTCACATCTTGTTATCACCCAAATATTCGTATAAATATACCCCATAGAACAGCTAGGCATGTTATTATCTGTTATATATATAATTGACTTTTACCCTCTGATACTATGGATAGTTTAATGTTATTAGTCACAAATAGTTCTGTATGTTAGTTTTCGTCAGTGCTGACATTAACTAAAACAATTCTCTATGCCGTTTATCATATTAATCACTACTTCTTCATTTAAAAAAGCCCAACCTTTTCAAAAAATGTATACTACATTTTATTTCTTATTTTATCGATGTTCTGTTGTAAGAATTGAGGTCATACTATTGATATATTTGCACTTTCCAAATAATTACAGCTGTGCACGTAATATCCCAACTGCTCCAATATTATATACATTATGTCAATAGAATAACTTCTTTGTAACGGGAAAACTGCTTAAGTATTTTAATAACCGTTGATATTATATGTAAATACTTAGTCATCGATTAGACCATATAGATATAGTATGCACCTTCAAAATAGAATTTCATTATATACTGCCATTTTTAGAAAATGCCATCGTGCATTCCGTAATCTTGACAGTTTCTGTTGGCAAAGTATATTACATTCTTACACTTGGAAAATATGTCTATATACCTGAGTTAAAGCTAAACTTATAACACTATTTTAACTGGAGGATTCATCAACATTAAACAAGGACATACTATATATTCATGTGGATGAATATTAATAGATCAGCATTCTGCTGACATACAGTATATCACCAGACTATACATCAGAAATACATTCTGAAGTCTAGTTGTAAGCTACAATACATTGATTGCACGTTCATATTTTAACAGTGCCACATCATCTCATGAACAAATATGGCTTTGCGTTATACTTTATTGTCGAAATATGCAATCTTTTTACATAATACACTTCACACCTTAATACGCTCGTCGTGTTATTCTTCTTCTTCTTCCTCTTTTTCTTCTTCTTCTTCTGCTGTCGCATCTTCTTCTTTTACAGGCATACCTGCACCAGTTCAACATAACGACGCAGTATCTATTAATACCGTTAATAAACCGTGTGCTTCTGCAGATCTATAATTTCCGAATATCTAAATAAAGCTACTTCCTTATTAATTAAACTAGTACGCCATTAATATTATTATATATGTATCTATTAATAACTATTGTATTCGACGGAACCCATAACTCAGAATTGTGCTTCTATTAAACTTAGTTCATTTGCGAATAATTTGAATAACGTGTACTAGATACAACTATTACAATTGATGTGATACTACGTTAGGTTAACGAAGAAAGCAATCTACGCTAACCTCAGTAATACGAACTTTCTACCAAGATCAAAGACATTTCATTCCCTTCCGCTTAGTGTATGGACCGCAATACCAGTAGTACTACCGTGTTATGGAAATCGATATTTACTCATATACCATTGCAAACTGTCTGCAATGAATGACATTGAACCGAATAAATTAACCTCAATCCATTTACAAAAAGCAGAGATCAAAGGCTAGGTGTTAAATGCAACCTTTCAATTCAGCTATTCACTTTCTCCGGGACCACACTGACTTGCATCGCGTAAAACTGACTTGTGTATGGCGAGTATCGAATACTCTCACAATGGAACGTGTGTAAGGTTATTTCATCTGTCCTTTGTTCAATTAAAACTCGTGAATGCGATCTGATTTTGAATAGGTTTTATTTTAGCCAATCCTCTTTTTTTTTGGACAGTGAGAAATATTTATTTCTCGACCATATGTAACGCGAAAACCTCCTTTGTAATTTGTTTGCATCATGAAATTGTTATATTATGTATTGAATACACACAGACACACACACACACACACACACACACACACACACACACACACACACACACACACACACACACACACAC
>JAULBP010104549.1:0-10574 GCA_032355345.1 Lepetodrilus pustulosus | reverse complement strand
AGAGACTACTAAGAGAGTGCTTATGGTCTCGTGGTAGACGAGAGCTTCAAGAAACGATACCCTGGTTACCCTTAAAATTTTCTCCTTGAAGAACTTGGCTTGAACCACTCTTTAGAGAGTTTATTAATGTTATCCATGCCGAAGATAATTGCTTGTATACTCTCCAGGGAGTTGAGGATTGATCAAGAGTGCACATATCTAGTGACTAGGGTAATAACATAGTAATAAGAGCTTTTGAACGTGGAATTAGCACAATATAAATGTAAACTTCATTAAGTCCCTATCACACCTAGCCAAGTTAGGCCCGACATGTGGCGAGTTGGAAAGTCTCAGTGTGTCGGGATAATGTCGAAATCATGGTACAACTCTTGTTATGTCGAATAGATGACGAGTTAACTCTCCTGTTGTCGGCAAGTGACCGCGAGAATTTTATATCGCTGTGGATAGCCTCTCCTGTTGATCTCGCAACATAACTTGAACAACTGTCGTGGTCATTCTCACGCAATGTCGGCTGTTGTCTTCACTCCTCGGCATGTAAAAATAACTGCCAAGTGACAAAGACATTGTGGCGAGTTCAGTTCGACTTCCCATGATAAAGGCCGAGTTGACAGTACGACACCATCACGAATATGAGCGATATCATGCGACATGCTACGACATGCACTTGAGAATCACTTGAGAAGCAGCGAGGCCAGGCGATACCGCTCACTGCAATATCATGCTAGTCGTGCAATAGTTGAAGATGGGTCCTTTGTCATTTTGGATCAACATTGTCGCGCTCTAAATCGTCGAGTTTGATGTCACCAGGTATCGCCACATGTCGTAGCCAAACTCGGCTAGGTGTGACATGGCCTTTATCATATTGGCCGATTTTCTTCTTTTCATAAAATGGTTTTATTTAAAATTTTCAGCATTTGCCCCAACCTAGACATCTTTGACAAAATAAACACAGAAGCTCAACAAGACAAAATATGGATTCTTTATCATTTATTTGGTCTGGCGATGACAAATGGCGGACATCGATATGATAACATGATCAAGTAAATGGTGAGTAATTTACACGTGGGATCCACCACGACTCCACAACCTCCAGGAAGAACATACACAGTTACCTCCCTTGTAGGAAAGTATCGCATGGGCCTATTAGGCCGTATTTGATTTGAACTCTTGCGTCGAATCAAGTGCAGTGTACACTCAAATCTGATTGGTCAGTAGCGCTTGAAACAAAAAATTTTTTTTATCGTTTTGGTGATAATGCGCATGTGCAAGTAACCCTAGTCTCAGCACGAGTTCCAAAATCAAACACGGTCTTTAAGTCGAGCTCAATGCCAATGGTGGAGCCCATTTTTCACAGAATTAATGTAGCGTGACCGAGTTGTAACACTGTATAAATGTATAGAAGTTAGAACTCTTTAACACTACAATCCTTCAGTGGAACAAGGGCAGGGTATTCAAGCACTACAAAATTAACAGCCTATTCAAAACATGGAATGTTATTGTTTTAAAATGCAATAAACGAGTAAGAATTAGTAGTATACAATTATTGGTTTCAACAAGAGGGACAATTTACCCGTTTAAAAATGTGGGGTTATATGCATCACACAAACAATGTTTATACTTATTGTGAGAAAAACTGTCGATACTTGTTAGGAAAAGTTCTATATTTATTACTGTACAACTCGCTCTTAGATTATCATCGATCTTGAAGACATGTTATTGCATCTATTTCAGATGAAACCAGCATAAATGTTGCACTTCCAGTTGGGTTACATTCTGGTTTCCATAAAAGCAGCTTCGATTACGCGTGCACGTGTCAAAGGTGAAAGCACATTAATGACAACTGTCTTGAGTCGCTGTAGCGTTGATAATATGAGTTTATCATCCATTTTGTTACATTTGTTACAACCACTAAAATAAGCATTTTAGTAGCATTATTAATACAATATTATGTCTTTTGACCTTTGACACGCATATGTGTACCTGCAAATATGAGCTAGGTCGTTATACAGAACATACATGCATTGTGACTTGTGCTAACATAATTTGTTCAGCTGAAATGGGACCTTGAATGATGAAGCTGTAGGGGAGATAACTCTGTATATGAGGGGAGATAACTCTGTATAGATCTCCTGAACGACTGAATATAAACATGCTTGATCAAATACACACATTCTTGCCATCATTATCACAATATACAAGTATCAATATCAAGAATCGAATACCATTTTATTTTACACATTTTTCTTGAATGATTAAATTCACAAACGGTAGTCTACAATTCATTGTATCTATAGGTCATATTTTATACATCGTTATTTTCCTTGCTCTAGCGGAGATGAGCGACAACAGACGAAAAAACAGACAGAGAAATCGGAGTATAGTAAATTGTATACATACAATGAATCTATAAAATAACAAATCTGTACACAACAAAAGTTAACAGTTTTGGATACACGAGAAATACAACCATGTTATCATCTTCAACACATAAATATGTGATACTTGGAATATATATCCTTGTAATCTGTTACAGCAGTACGATTTAATAAAAGATAGGGTCTCCAGTGGCAAAGTCATCTAGAAGTCAGAGACAGTCGACTACTTACATGCAGGGGCGAGACTGACAGTTCATCTACAGTGGGTGAAAAAGAAACAACATTTCTGGATATATATCAACTTCAAACTTCATATATATATATGTAGTTATTTTCCCCTTGTTACTAAATTTTGTGAAAATTCTAATTTGCCTGCTGGTTTGAAACAAACAAAAAAGAAATCCAAAAGAAAATAATTAATTATTAATCATAAAAACTAATAATTAATTATTAATAATAATAATTAATAATTAATAATTAATAATAATTAATAATAATAATAATTAATAATAAATAATAATAATAATTAATAAGAAACAAATAATAATTAATGACTGGCTGAAATATTGGGACGGGTCTTTAGCGATGAACATTATATAAGACATGATACTTAATTGTTTTATCGGAAAACGACTAGTGTCTATCGGTTGATTTATTTGGCGAATGATTTAGGTCATATTGCTCCTCACCATAGAGTCATCTCATAGAGATCTGCTTAAGGTGGGACGAGAACCCTGCATCATGCCAAACATAAAATATTTCTTTGGAACAATTGAAACATCGAGACATATGTTCTTCAAAGTGCTGTAACACGTGTTTCGTAATATATATACACACTACAATTCTATTCAACATGCTTCGTATGGCTGCTGATTTGACGTGAGCATTTCACAACAGCAGATGATAAAAAGTATTATTAACCTTCTCCCTGCTGCAGGCAACCAGAGATGCCCTAAACGACAGTGTCTGTGCCCAATCCAGCAGGGAGAGGGCTAAGGGAACATACAAAATTCGTACTTTTCCTTGCAATGAAAATTTGAGCTTAAAGGTTTTTAGAAAGAAAATGAATAATTAGAATTACTAGAATGGAGGTAAATATATTCGCAGCACCACTGACCTACAGCATATTTGTGTCAAATAAACATCACATGAAATAGTTGCATTACAACCTAGAAACTATGACAAAAATAATCAAACAAATTACATGAGGTAAAATTCAATAAATTGATAGCTAAACAGTCCAGGCCAATGTTTCCCGAAAGGGTCGTACTATAGTCTGGGGGTAAATCAGCCTGTACGCCATGGTTATATATACTATAGCAGAAAATGACGCAAGACTTGATTTACTCCCCGACTACCGCTACGACCCTCTTGTAAGACAGAGGCCAGTGCAAAACATTAACTTGAGAGCATCCCCAATTGAAATCTCCCAATTTAGAACATTTATACTTTGGCGGCGTTTTGTTTACGGAGCACCCCTAACAGAGTGAGCAAGTCGCTGATGGCATCGGTCACTAGCAAAATTGGGATTTCACAGTCCCGATGTAAAATGTCCATTTCTATTACGCAGGTAGCGAAATTGGGTCTTGGCCATCACAAAAATAAAATGCCTATTTCTTTTAACTCTCTCTGTGCTGGAGGCAAGTTCTGGTGCCTAATCCAGAAGGGAGAAGGTTGCCAGGTAAATCTATCCAGGGGTGTTGAAAATTGCGATGCTTTAAGTTGTTGCTATGTGGTATCACCATGGGAACCATTGCCACATAAAATAAAACAAAAATAGTTAATTTCTATCATGGACAAATGTCTTAAAGGGAAAGAAGAGTAAACATTATATTGTACAAAATTACGAATAGATGAACGAGTCTAATATTGGAGAGACTTACTCTATGTACAGGTTTTCTCTACATTGTTATTATGAGCATAAACGTGTGTTATAGAACACTGATGAGGATTGGTCACAGTTCACATCCCTCGTCCAATCATACGCAACATACAAACCACAACAACAGTTAGCCATAGAATACGAGTGCCATGTTTGGGAACCTCAAGCATTACAGCCCGTGTGCAATTCTGTCGCAATTCCTAACTATAGTTTTGTAGAGCGAGTGACGGCGAGTTATGGTTTTACGTCGAATTTGGAATCTTTCACCCATATGTCTTCTAGAATCTCAAAAGTTGGCAAGTACATCTCAATGCAGTAGGGCAGATATTACAGTCGTAAGTGACGTGATTTCTATAACTAATGACTCGGGGACATGTTGACTCAGGGACATGTTGACTCGGGGACATGTTGAGATAAATGAGAGGTGCCCCATTCCACGGAACAATCGTAACACTACAATCGTCATAACTCATATACGTTATGATGACGTCACAGCTCACAGCACTACAATCATTCGATGAAGTGTTACCATGGTAATATTCCACAGAATGACTGTAGCTTTAATTGATTCTATAATGTTCTACATCGCAGAGGGAATCTTCCACCCACACAAGACAACTATAGTGTTTTTTTTATTGTTTTACGTCGCAGCAGAATCTTGCACTCACAACCAACAACAATGTTACTGTTTTTATTGTGTTACATCGCAGCGAAATATTGTGTACAGTGAGTGATGACTCTCGTAGCATTACTATCTTTCCGTGGAACGCAACCCTGTTATTTTACAGGACACATTGCTATGGCACAAAGATATGTTTTGAAATATTTAAACCATGGCAACAAGGTTGACTAGTTCAATAAACTTTTTAATATTAGCAATCGCAAATCCCAATGATTTCTCTTTCAACAGAGAAAGGATTCCACTATTAAAACACAATTTTGGCATATTTTTTAATATTGAAAAATGCATTTAAAGTAACTAACCACCCATAGGAACTACACCCCACCAACCCCTCTCCGCACCCCTGCCCCATTATCGTAACACCTATGTATGCCAAACTTTTCACAAGCTAATGGCACATCACACACATCAACCATGAAAATTGATACATCCACAGTTTGCTAATGTACAAGTGCATCAACCATACGACAATGTGGATGTGAACAAGAAAAACTGAGTCTTCCTGAAGACTACCTCCCTAACAACAGCTCTACTATATCCTATCTCTTCCCCACCCTGTCATTTCCATAAAAAGAAAACGCGTCAATATTATTTAAAATAATCAGGTATATCTTCGATGAACATTTAATCGATTGTAATAATCTCCAATTTGTTACGTGTTTCCCCTACAGGTATTTTAATTCATCTCGCCAGCACTTTGGAAGGATAACCGGTAACAAGTTTGGACTCGTGTTCAATGGTAATGAACCAAGGGAGATAACTGCACTATCCCTTGCACCATGGAGAAGCATCTCTGGACAAGCTGCCCGACAAGACTAACCACTGTTATATATATGTGCTGTACGTCACCTCATCACTACTGCTACAATGTTGGAACAGAAGTAATCTATCTAAATAGAATGTATATTATTTACAATGTTAGCTTACTTTCATATACAATAATGTTAGCTGTCCCGATATTGCACTTCATTAACGACATACAATTTGTCTTTAGTTATCTCGGTAACGAGCAAATTGGGGTATTGTGCCATCTTCTACAGTATTTCAATAACATGGAGGTGTTTTAGTGTGGGAGGATATCCTGGGATAACTATGCTTCACTGCGACCTATGAGCGGGTACAGATAAACCATGGATTATTAACTGTACCTTTGGTATCGGACATTGCACCTAAACAATTCTATGGGAGTCACAGGGATACGAAAAACCAGAATTTTCAGGTTTATGGTCCGACACCACCATTGTGTCATCCCATCCCTCCAAACCTAATACCTACTCAGCCTAGCAGCCATTATATTGCTGAAGATGAAAATTAAATGAAACTGCTTTGCTACATTCTGTATTGAAAATGTATAAAAAAGCAGTAATGTATTGAACTGAATTAATTCTATTGTTTCCAGGGCAACAGACCACAAAACAGCCACAATGTTCATTATGATAAATTGATTCATAGAATTTAGTTACAAGCCTGACTGCCGAACTGGTGTCTTAAGTCAGAAGAGCCCTTTATTTTTTTTTAATTTACGAATAATAATCGAAGATTTTTCTTTCACAGATTAAGTTGAAAGCAATTTTCGTCCTGGAAGATGAATGGTTGTTATTTTAACTATTGGCCCTCATTGCAAGAGTACATTGCAGGATCACATTGCAGGAGGACCCCACCCCCCCGACCCACTCAGCCTCGACATCACACAACTCCAACGCCCTGTGAACAGCGTCTACATATCACACGTTTCCACACACGCTGGGATTACATGTACACAAAAAGATGACAAGAGGAAGAAAGTCCCTTCCCTCCAAACGACGGGGAGAGAAGTATCATATTTTATAACATAGCATCAACGCGGATGCCTTTCTGAGTTTCACGGCATCTCAATATGCCTGGGGATGCAGGATGCAAAGGTCGATATTTTCTGCTCCATCAGTGCGATATCGAGTGATTATGTAGTTTAACGTCGCTGCGGGAATCTTTCACCCATTTGCAACACGACTGCTCCATCGGTGGCCTTCGAGTAATCATAGTGCATTGTACATAGTGTAATACTAAAGGACACGATTCAAACATGGAACCATTTTGCTGGGCTGACTAGAACAGACTTTTCCAAAACAATTGAAACTATAAAAAGTGAGGGGGGAAAATTACAACTGGAAATTCTCAAGTCGGTAAATATACAGATTTCTTGATGAAAGTCATATATTTTACAGATATGTCTACAGACAATTGTAATATTTCAGTGGAAAAACAAGCCCGAGCAAATATATCGACTCCTGGACAAATAAATCAGTGGATTACCGCAGAAAATTGCTGTACCTGATTTCATGTAATGTTAGTATTTGGGGATTTCATTTCAGTGTTTTCATATTGCATCTTCACATCCATTTGCAATCCTGCATCCACCATTATCAACCCCCCTTTTCCTACCCAAACTCCAACCCCCTTAACAAAGAGCCACACGACTGTGACATGCCACGATAACTCTGGTAATGTCTCATTGCCATGGTTATGAGTCTTCCTCTTCCTCTTCGTCCTCCTCCCCATCTTCCTCTTTGTCTGCCGTGTTGTTTTCTTCGGGCGGCGGCCTGGGCTTGGAGGAAGAGAAGTTTGGGTTGTGATGGTGCATGGAGGCCTGGTATGACCGCTTCACTTTGTCGGCGCGGCGGAATATTGTGATCTCCTGAAACAAAGGGACATAACTTGTGTGAAAATAAATTAATCTAGATGGACTATTTGGTCGTATTTGATTCGCAATCTTTTGCAATCTCGATCATACAATCTTTTCGCTGACCAATCAGATCATACACCCGAGGCACCCTCGATTGCGAATCAAACACGACCTTTTATAGTACAGCCGCTTCACTTTGTCAGCGTGGCGGAATATTGTGATCTGAAACATAATCTAGATGCACTATTTTATAGTACGGCGGCTTCACTTTCAGCGTGGCGGAATATTGTGATCTCCTGAAACAAAGGGGAACTAAGTTGTGTCTGTAAGCACTATTTTCTGATAATTTGTTAATATATTGTGATCTGGAAAGGGGGACACAAATCTGATAAAAACTCATTTCTATATTTCTTGCTACAAATTCTTCACATTGTTGGTGCAGGATATTATTGTGTGGGAAAAACTCAATTCTATGCATGGTTTGTGATACACGATTTTTATGATACCGAGATTATGAAACTTTCTGAATACGCTTTCATGCTCAAGCTCAAATTTTATAAGGAGATTTATTTTATGAACAGAGCATAAAAATCGTACTCAAGAAAGTTATGTAATCTTAGTGCCAGGTGACTGCCACCATACCTGTTGCTTGAAGTATCTCCGTTCCTCTTCGTCTACGAGCACCAGATTAAGATAGTAGCGTACTGAAAACTTCTTATTTATATCTCGCATCGTTGGTGTCAGTTCGTAGCCACTCAAGAACAGACGGATAGGGATCGACTCGCCTGTAGTGACAGAAGAAGGGCAAAATTAGATTTGCAGCTGATACTGACAAAGGGTGATAACTAGAACATTAGACTATTGCACTATTGATACTGTTAATTAACCCTCTCCCTCCTGCAGGCAATTGGAGATGCCCAAAAGAGCTGTATCTGTATCTAATCCAGCAGGGAGAGGGGAAACACCAAAATTAGATTTTCAGAAAGTATCCCGTGATGCAAGGATCAATATTTAAAGTGAAAAAAGCAAAAATAAAACATAAATTACTAATTTTTTTAAATGAAATTAATTTAATTTAGAACATGTTTTAGGATGGAACTCAACTGTACAAAAACAAAAACATTAATAGGGTTAAGAGCTGCTTTGAAGATTATTTCACTGATATATCATGGCTTGTCAGTTTAGGACAGAAGTAAACTTGCAGCATATGTAGCTCTCAATGTTGCAGTAAACCTGCGAGCACCGGCTGGTACTGACAGGCCAAGGATGTTATCTAGAACCCGAGACTAATTGTGTTATTGTGTTAAAACAACAGAGACACCGGGATGTTTCCTACCTCGAACTGGTGCACCATCCATTATTTCATACTTGGCTATTGTTTCATTCTCGTTGAATGTGTTTGGACCTGAAATGTTCAATTTCCTGGTGTAAATACACTGCACAATGTTGAGAGAAAACACAATACAACGGTCAATCAATAACATAGGACTATGTGCCAGTTGTGGCTATGCTGCTACTACTTAAGCATAGAGAGAATTGTGAGGACCTCCAATGCAACACATCTGAAGAAATGCATAATTTGGATGGATTATGGCAATAACCAAAATTAATAATCTTAATTTGTGATCAAATTTGAAATAATTTTCTTTCAAAATCCCTGATAGGTAGATACAGTGTCCCCTCGATATAATGCTGTATTTGGTAGTACCAGCCTTATAGGATAGTACAGGTAAATAACAAAAATATAAAGGGGATCCACATCTCACCCAGCCTTATATCCGAATCTGCTCTGTATTGAACTGAACAGCCTTATATTGAGGGGACAATGTACATAAACAAACAAGTTTCTGAAGCCAAGACACTCCACTATTAGGTGTAAGCAAACGATAAAAGAAAGAACAGTAATAATTAAATAAATCGGTAAGAAGAAACGTTTCTTGTCACATTGAATCAGTGCTCAGATAGATCAACTTCCACCACCCGACACCCAATCAAAGCTTAACACAACTGTATCGGTTCTTGAAACTCTCGTATCTACTGTAAGACTGTAAGCACTCTTGTAGCGATCTTTTATGCATGGGGATTGTGCACTTACCAGAGCGCTATGGTCTAATACCGTAGTGGATAAGAAAGCTTCGAGAATCGATACCAGGATTTTTCCAGATTTCTTACATCTTATTATTTCTCCCAGATTTAACCAATAGTGTAATTGTAAATTTCAACCAGTTTTGAGGGGAATCATCAACATGTGCTCTTGTTGGATATCTCTGTGCACTATATTACATTGAACTACCCCAGCAGGCAAATATGGTAAAAACAGGAAATACCTGTTCCAACTGTCTCCCTTTTAATGATTTGTATTTCCATATGTTTGATCTTTATCCGTACCAACAGGAAGTAAATCTTCCCGACTATCACGTCTTTTAAATGATACCTGTGGAAACAAACACAGGCACAACAATCAAACAACCATGCAAACATATACGTAAAGCCAAAATAAAATTCTAATAGATCAACAACTCTTCGAGAGTGCTCTATGCATTTTACCTTGATCATTCTTCATCCATTAAACTTTATCTATTTATTTATTTTTGTTTTATGTCACTGTGAGAATATTTCATCCACATGCAATGACTACAATGTTTAATAATAAAATGACAAATTTGTAAAAAAAAAAGTTAACAAGCACGACTTATTTACTTAATGTCACTGTATTGTTTGACGTCTGTCAGAATATTTCAGCCACATGCTACGATTAACAAGTATGAAAAACATGTCAAAGACTAGATAATAATTGATTGAATGAATGCTTTCCAGGAAACTTTTCACCCATAGGTGATGACAATAGATTTTATTTATTTTTGTAATGGGGTTTATAGTCGCTTTACATGCTTTATAGAATCTTTCACTAACATCACGACTTGTCAGTTTATGGCAGGAGGAAACCCGCAACATCCGTAGCGCTGAATGTTG
>JAULBP010104538.1:0-10575 GCA_032355345.1 Lepetodrilus pustulosus | reverse complement strand
ATATATTTACACACACACATATATAATATATATATATATATATATATACTATATATTGTGTACTAAATTACACTTGATTAAGACTGTCCCGAACCTTGTGAGTATGTTATATTTGTGGAGATAACATTTATGTGTACGTGTTTTGAATTATGCCGATAATTGGGAGTCTGCGATAATGGTAGAACGGGTCATGGGCATGCACCGTAGGTATTAATATACCATATTACAAGGTAACAAGTCAAGAAATGTTTATGACTGTTGATCTGTATAGTACAGAGTAGAGAGTGTAAAGCTCATTGCACACCAGAGGCGAATATCGCGGCGACAAACTCAGCGATTACCGTTCTGAGATAGAACCTTATCATTTAGGCCTATCTATCTGGTAGCACACCAAAGGAGAATTTCGCAACGACTAATTTGTATAGAATAAGTCTCTATCATTGCTGTGGCCGCTGATTGGCGCGGTGATAAATCGCTCGTCTCTGGTGGGCGAGGACCGGAAGTCTCGTATGTATGGCTCATTTCCGGTGACATGCTAACGGTGGTACTACCTACAATAGGAGATATAGCATTAGATAATTGCTAATTAAGGTTATGTTTTGATGAAAATCGGCATAGTTTGAACATGGAACTATATACGCTGATACTCCAATGAACCTAAACCACAAAATGAAATCTATAACTACTATAACCATCATATGGTGAACAGTATAGCCCAGTGAACAGTATAGCCCAGTGAACAGTATAGCCCAGTGAACAGTATAGCCCAGTGAACCTTCTAACGGGTGCTGCGTGTGATGTCTGCAGTGGGAGATGCGTACCGGATTTCTAATGTATCACGGCCTATCTCTTGTCTACTTTTAGGCATATAATAGGCATTATACTGAAGAACCCCAGATAAATGGGCGAAAGGCCTATACATTTATTTCTGAAATATTTTCTTTATATTTCTATTTATCCAGTAGGCCTATCTACTTGGACTTTAATTATTAATTAAGGTTCAGTAGACCTTTTGTATATATAAATTTACTTATATTATCAATGAAGAATGTTCCATCGTCTACAGCATCCAGCCTCCAGATAATAGTCTAGAACCTGCAGACATGTTTGAAGACGTATGACACCAGATTCATCAAACCGAGGGCCGAAATGTGAGAGGATATCAAAATATCTACTGGCCCTTAATGTATTGTATTGAGTATGCTAATGGTTGCGTAGATGTCAGCGACAGTGGTATTTCATTTTCATTACATTTATCTTATTTTATTTTATTTTTTTGGGATGGTGATTTATTTAACTTTTCAACAGTGGACAGTTATCTATTCATAGTGGGAAAGGAATCCGTACCAATTATGTTACTTGTACGTATGTTAAACAGATCTATCCTAGAAAATAACACTCGTCCAAATCTGTATAGCCCTCGAAACAACGAATTATATATATTTTATACGTACGTCTCAATCATCTATGCTACATACCGGAATCCTGTGGTAATCGAGAAAGCTCTTCTGACGATTTTAAGCAAAGAAAGAACATGTTTGACTATTTCCAGACACCATCCATATTGTAGCGTGTTGATTGGTTTATTGAGAGCACGTTTCCCCTCGCCGTGGAAGTGGAAGTAAACTGCCAAGGGCCACACTTCGAAAGAAGGCGTGACTGCGTGAATTTGAGTGTGGGGCAAAGAGGCAAGCAGGGTGGGGGATATACAAATGGCAATGTGATTGAAATTGATTGTTCGCTCCCATTCTAGCATTCTCACCATGCCCGTAAATTCTGTTAAAGAGGTTCCTATGTTGAAGCAATTTTCTCAAAGACGGTTTTCTAATCTCAATTGAAACCACGCTTTAAATATTAACACTCGAATGACGTTGATGTGACGATTACAATACCTTTTAAGTGTGCGGGTTTGATAAACTGAGATTCGCACGAACGTTTCCATTGCGCTGTGGATGTTGAAGAGACTGGTAACAAATCTTCGTCCTAATGCATGTAATAGGCATGGTCTTCGTTTAATTCAATTAAGCGGAAGAAATGAACGTGGTGGAGATGATTTTTAGGCCCGTTTCTTAAATCAACCCTGGTGATGCTTTCATGTTTTAATATAATTCCCTCTACGAGAGTTTAATGCATCTGCTTTCAATTATTATATAAGTGATCTATTAAATTGAATCAGGGAGAAGACAAGCACTTCAAATGTTTGCATTGATATTGAAGTAGGTTGTGTTTTTTTGGCTTGTTTTGCATATTGTATTTGGCCAAGTTGATTGGCAAACTTACGTATTTTTCTGAAAGAACTTTTGACACGAAACATTATAAATATCCAACTGACAAGTATTAATATGTTTCTGCAACGACGTTTAGAGGTTTGTTTTTTTTTATGTTTTTTACATGTTTGTTTTTAAAGCACACTTTTGTCGGTTCCGTCTGCTTAAAATACTAGTACCTGATATTAGAGTGAAACATCGATAACACGGGCAGCGATGTTCCGTTGACAAAGCCATTCTGCTTCCGCTTTACTAAGGCTTCGTACCGGAAGTCTGCGCATAAATCGAGATTTACGGCATTTTCTGCTATAGTAAAAGGATGACTTACGCTCTCTATGCTACTGTATACATGTTCAGTTGAGTTAACATTCATGAAGTTCTTAGTTTCTGACTTTGACATAGATACTAGTATATAGTGAGTGAATATGGAGTTTAACGTCGCTGCGGGAATCTTTCACCCATTTGCGACGATACTAGTATATAACAGTACTGTATAGTCTATGATGAGTGTGTTATCATTTAATAATTGAATAGTGTTCATATATCGACCAAGCTAATGCATATTTAACATTCTTAATTAAAACCCCTCGAAGTTCATACAAGCTAATGTCAAACTAATGACCTATCCATCTTGTAGATTTTATCCCAACATGACATTTTTCTTACACAAATTAGATACATTTGTAGAAATAATTTTTAAAAGCAAGATCTGCTCGTTCGTGCCAGAAAGCTCAACTTAGCTTGTCAGGAATGGAAAGTTCCTAAACATACATTGACATATACAACTTTACTTGTCCTATTCATTTCACGGTGATGTCTTCACCCTACAGTACAAGTGCATATAATTTGCGTCTTGTGTTAGTGTTCAGTAATCAACAAACCGTCACGAACTATACCGCTGTATTATTAACGAAGAGCTAGAGACATAGTTTAGAGCATGCTCTCCTGACAGCAGTAACACATCAGACTGTGGTATACGTTGTCACACTACGAGGGTTTTCGTATATTTGATTGGTTCAATTCTTATTAACTGACGGGTGCAGGGCCAAAACAGCAACATCAAAAACACGGATTGGTGTGTTATCGCTGTCAGGAGAGCATGAGTTTAGAGATAATAAACAAAGAAGTGCCATCAAACAAGTTCAGAATATGGAATGGAGTATGTAATGCCTATAATAATCTTTTGTTAATATATTGTCATCAATATGTGCCATCGTCAAGTAAATCAAATTACCATTAATTATACTATTTTGGTGGTAACATTTTATTTATTAATCATACTGTTGTCCTCGTAACCCATTGAATTCAATTTGTCCGAGCTTAAATATTTGAAAAGTATAGAGAATAGTTTATAAATTGTCCTAAACCCGTGAAATACGGTATACTAAGCATCCGCCTGTATAGGTGTTCCAGTGACACAAATTTGACGAGATGCCGTCCTTTCGTTGGATTAAGTCTCTCGTAACTTGAAATCCTCGACGTCTTATCGAGAACATAAGCGCATTCATTGTTCCATAAATCTTTCAAAATCGTATCCTGCTGTCATCCCATATAGTCTAGACAATGCGGTACAGCTTAATCGCCACCGGAGAGCGACAGTCAGTAAGTTAGCCGTTCTCTAGGCTGAACCTTGTCAGGAAGCGTATCCCGAACCGCTATTACTGTGAGCGAGATCACGTGACGCGGCTTTTGCTGTCAAGAAATGAGACTAAATCATAGCTCGATATCGAAAGTTGTCATTCTCTTCGAGAAGACAAGCAGGGAAATAGATTGTATCTATTTCCTTTCTCTTCCAGGACATTATCCCTGTGTTGCCTAGTTTTCATCCGGATTATGTCAAAGCTTGGGAGGTCTAGTCTTACGGGTTATAGACATCTAGTCTGCGTTGCACAAAAGGGTCGTACTGTTGTCCTGGCATAAAGCAGAAGGTGCACTATGCTTCTACTATAACAGGAAGTGACGTACATCCCAATTTATGCCAGACTTACCGGTACGAACCCCTTCGTGAACATGCTTGTGCATCAATATGAAAAACAATGCATGTAGATTTAAGCGTTTGTTTTCAGAAAATTGACTTGTTATATCGCCGATAATGGTAGCATAATAAGTGGGTGTGGGATCTACGGACGCGATAACGATGCATATGTATGGTGTCATTACTTTGAAACGTAAGAGTATAAAGAAAAGAAAATAACACATTCTACACTGTAAACGATTAACGATTAACACTGTCTCGCACGAAAAGCTGTTTTTATTTGCCTAGAGGTATTCTGTATAAAATACTAATTAAGTACTTGATATTGTTCCGTCTCTATATTTGTTCGCGTGTACTAACATAACTCACCGTTAAATGTGTGTGTGTGTGTGTGTGTGTGTGTGTGTGTGTGTGTGTGTGTGTGTGTGTGTGTGTGTGTGTGTGTGTGTGTGTGAATATTTAAAAGAAACATCGTCATTGACTAGAAATGGAGTCGTGTTATTGAGTATACCTATTGCTACCGCGACAGTCTGATGTTGCAGACAGTATTGCATTAAACATTTCAGAGTATCCAATGCCTACCTATTACGGTAATATTTTTTCAGATTATTCAATTTATATTTGAGAGAAATGTATCAGATATAAATTATATCGAAATGCAAATTGGTGACCTTCATTTCTTGACTTGTTTCAGATTATAAAAATGATGTTCACTATCGTGATGATCTACGCAGTTTGTTGGCTTCCGCTAGACGCCCTTAACTTGGCTGGGGACATCAACCCGACCATCTACGACGGCAAGCACATGAACATCATCTGGATGACCTCACACTGGCTGGCTATTAGCAACTGCATGTACAACCCTTTCGTGTACTGCTGGATGAACTCAAAATTCAGACAAGGATTTATTTCCGCTTTGAGGTGCTGCGCCTTTGTGAAGTTCAGACGAGACGGTGACTCGTTGAGAATGAACCGCCAGAACACGTATCTTACCTCCGTCTCCAGGAACAGCTACACGAAGAGGTTCATAGTGAAAGGGAAAGCTTTGGACTCGGCGGAAGGAAGTCCTCTGACGGGTTCAAACCATAGACACAACAACGTCAACAACTGTCGGACGTAACGTGCAGGTAGTAGAGACTCGGGGACAAAGGGAGAGAACTGGAGGATACGTTGATGGAGTACCGACACGGTTTTTTTTCAGAACACCGATGAGTGGCCAATACAATGATCGAGATAACCAGTGTTACAGCTTTGTCCAGCCATTTCGCTAATTAACAACTGCTACCAGAGACTTCGGATGCTGGCTCCAGCGTGTTACTTCCATGTTTTAATTCAAAATGTATTGTTTATCATGTTTTCAGGTAAAAGACTTACTGCTTCATTGCATACTCCCCAGCGGGAACCTGTGTTAGAATAGGTTATTCATTCATTGGTTCACTCTCATCTCCTCATCCCTCTACTAGTCCATGGTCTATTTCTCAGGAGTATCCAGACATGTCATGTCATGGCCAAGTCTATCCTGATATGTTTCTTGGACATATGTTGTAGATTTGTATATGCATTAGGACAAATACTTTACCAGGGACCCCTCTAAAAAAAGGTGTCATAAATAAGACGCAAATGGTGTTTACCACATCGTTCACCATATGATTGTATTTTTTTATTTTTATTTTTTTTTAAGGTTTATAGCCGCTTTCAAGATTATTTCACTTATATCACGTCTTAAACGATTGGCTTGCATGTGGTAAGGTGGTAGGAGGTCATTTCGAAGCCACCCTCCACCTCAGGGGTTCACTATTGTCTGTGCTGTGGCGACCAACTTAATATGAACATCCTAGGCATAGAGTGTCTGTATGGGTGTGTACTTTACAAGGCTCATCAATCACTTTGTGTGTCAGCTGTGGCTCAATAATCATATAGTAAAATACGCGAAGTTCTGGAGTGTTCTTCACCATCTTCCCAATACACAGATTTCATCGATATTGAATTGACCAAAAGTACTGATAAAGACGCCCTAAAAGTTCAACTCCCATCCACGTCTGTACTTTAGTCAGTGTGCAATATTTATGTCTAGGACGTCAGTACGAGAAGTTGTATAAACATCTTAGACATGTTCCAACGCTATGGTCACGTCTGTAAACAGTCGGCCCTATCAGCAAACAAAGGCAATGTCCATAATCAAAGTTCTCCCTAGCTCACAATTGAACCTTACCCCATACGATGATATATCATTAGTTTCGCCAGACCGGCTGAGAAACATCCCTGTACCTCGCAGTTTCGTTTTTCATCCATATGACCAGACAATTGCCAGTTTCGTCTATTAAACTAGATGACGTCTTTGTCATGCAACAAGAATATTCACGTAAGCTCGTCCCTCCGCAATTCTATGTAACGGCGATCCAAATAACCTTGGGTATCATTTCTCGAAGCTCTCTTAGCGATATGTAGCACTATCGTAGCGATATGTTGGAGCGTATTCGTTTCGTCACTCGACAATCCCTAGTGTGATGGAAATAGCCAATAGAACACCTCGTGATTGACCCAGAGAGGTCAGGGAAGGTATGCGAGGTATTCTATTGGCTATTGGCGTCGACCCTAGTGTTGGTCGAGTGATGAAATGAATACGCTCTAATACACAGCGCTCGTGTCCTTACGAGGGCGTTATGGATTCATAGTGGATACGAGAGCTTCGAGAAACGATATCCTGGTAGATATACGTACAACTTGTAGATATACCAGTAAAGAAGCTCACTTTTGAGACATTTCATTATTCGTTAAAATACTAAAAGTAGTCTAGGTTACGTTGTAGCAGTTACCGTTACCCTTGCAGACTGCGAAGCACACGAATCGTGTGTACTTACAGGTACTGTTCGTACGTGTCTAGGTATACTCACTGTCGAAAGTCATAAACGTGGGACGTTTTTGTTGCCAACTAATTGGAATGGGATCTCCAGACTAATGACATTGTCAACACTGCTCATCAATATTCTAGACAGATTGACAGTCTACAGAGGTGTTGTTTCCACTGCCACTTGCATTCATATCTGACGCGCTTGCTCGGTGTCAGAACTACCAATTTTCACCTCCCGAAAGTCGGAAACCATTCTCGTTATATTAGTACGTGCTAGGTCTAGTGCCCGTTATTCACCTAGGGGTCAAGAAACCTCAAATCATCACCCAAACCCAACCCCCGCACATCCTCCATTTTCTTATGTCATGTTCTAACGTCTATAGTAAAATATTCCCGGTGGAGATCATGTTTAGATATGTTATGTTCTATATATCAAAATTACGATATCTAATTAGGTTGCAGTCTAAAGCTATGGAACGACATTATATCATAATCAATATCTTTGAGACATTCATCAATTTATGTGAATAGATATTTGGCATCGGAAAAAACAGCATGGACGTTGTATTATAGCCGGATATGGAGGTCTAACTCTTGTTGATTTGTAAGGAAGATCTAGTGCATGTGCTTGTGGAATAATAAGCATTGTGATACACGCGGGTGTGCTCCTTTAAGATGTTGGGCAGTTGTCATAATACATAATGAATAAAATAATGTGTTGCTGCGTTACGTTGTAGGACTTGTTGACCACTTTCATAGCGTTTTCAATTAATACTAACTACTTTCCACACCATCGCTCGGAACTTTAAATATGAAGACGACACAATATTATAACGTTTTAAAACAAATACATGTATATTTTTGGGGGAATATTGTTCAGGGTCTGCCATTTACTTTCATAGATTAAATGCGATATATTATCTTAATTTTATGAGAGTTATCCATTTTATGATAGCAGCCAATCAATTAAAATATCTAGTTACTGAATATTTAGAGCTTAAATATTAAGTTGGGTGTCGTAATACAATTAGTCGGACGGTCATAACAGAACAGTAGGGTTTCTGTATACTGGTATACGTGGTAAGACTCGATGTGTATTGTATCGTACGCTATCGAAAAGAAAGCTTTATAGTAAAATATAGTATCAATTGCAGGATATTTATAAAGAAGTCAGTAATTTACTTGTTATACGTATGACAATTGTGACTAAACATCTGAAGAGCGATATGAGTATTTTTTAACTGACGAACATTATATTAATCAGTTAATAAGAAATTGAGAAGACAAGAGCAACAGCAGAATCAATTATTTAAGGTTATGAATAATATTCATATGTTATGTTTCAAGAATAGATTTCTGTTTTAACGATTTCTGTTGCAATGCAAATTTGTAAATGTGTGTGCATACCACTGACAGCATCGATTTGTTTCCAGTTTTCTTTTTGGACGTTTTCTTTTTAACAATTCCGACGGGAACGTGTCATCATTATTACCATATGATTGCTTCCTACTATATAATCTAGCAAGGATCAAAATATCTTCGGGATTCAAAGCAATCTATTCAAAAGTATAGATTCCTGATGAATACGTTTTCTCACCCCATGAAGTTTCGTTTCATTGCAGTTCCGAGATGAATGCATAGGCGTGTTCTCTTCATCGAAAATAAGCCTGTCTTTCTTGGACGTGCCAGTACTGTTTGTGTTAGGTGTGTATCAGAACTTCACAATCACAATGATCACAAACAAAGATTTAGCATGAAGCATTGACGTCATCCATTGTTCATTGCCCGATGCATATAGTTCAATTGGAACATCCACGCGTGACTTCCACATTGCCCCAATACTCATTCGGATTTTGACTCATTCGGGCTCCTCGTATGGTTTCAATCTTTTTTAATATTCGAAAACGTTTACACCATTCGGGAACATTCGCCTTTTCCCGTAGTCGAATTTATTATGGAAACGACCGAGTGTTCTCGAATGCAAAATGCGGTGTAAATTTGTACAAAAGACATTTAAGCACTTCCAGTGTCATAGTTTGATTTATTATATTAAAATAGACAATCCGAGTGAAATCTTACCATACATTATTGCATATTTCTTAAATTTCTAAATATCGGCAATATGATTGGTGTTATCATTACCGGTATGTCAACTTTCTGTCATTATGCAAAACTTTCATTCAGATCCGAGCATATAGAGTATTGGAGGTTACACGAAGATGTTCAGATTGCATCTTGCCATCCATCCTCTCACTACACGGGTACATATTACGTTCAGGACTCTCTCCACGGTACCCCTTGCACACATCTAGAGAGAATCTTGCGCAAACAGTCTATAGGAGCTATAAATGCACCAATGATAGCATCTGTTTCATTGGCTACATTTTTACAGCAAATTCATTGGTAATATGATTTCATCGGTTGGCTGTTTGCGCAAGTTTACCGCTAGATGCGTGCCAGGGGTACGTACCATAGAGCGACTCCTGAACATAATAAAGTACCCTTGTGTGTGTACCCTTGTGTGCGAGAGGATGCTTACCGACATACCAACCAACAGAACCCTGACTTCAGTATGTACCCTATTGACGTAAAACATTATTATATGTTACATGTTTTGAAATTAAAAATGCGTATCTGTTTAAGAGTTCATTGTTATTGTTTACTAAATATTACAAAAGCATCACCAACTGTATACTGAATGTATAAAGACAACAAATATGACGTGTCTACAAAGATTCTGCGTCTTTACCACAACAACATGCTCGGTAAATTCATTATAAGGGTGTGTATTCGCGGGCTATACGCATGAAATTACTGACGATAATACACTATGTTTTTTACAGTTACGACAGCGTTTATTGAGTGCTACCGGCACATCAAGCTACAACATGGATTGAAATACATGCCTTGGTATATCTTGTAGGACGGATCTGTCGGAATGGTCGACAGCAGAAGCATCTAGCTGTTTAGTTATATACTGTCGTTGATTGATGATGTATATCTTAACTGTACTTGTCGACTTCACTGATTGCTATGAACGGAGGTTTTGACTTGCATAATGAAGGTTGGAGAACATAATAACAAATATTTGCCTGGTTCAAGTAAACACAACTATGTATACATGAATGGAATTATTTTCTTTCCCTACACACACACACACACACACACACACACACACACACACACACACACACACACACACACACACACACAAACACATGCAGACTCAATCAAAGAGAGATGGATATACAAACATGTACATACAAACACACACAAAAACACACACAACACGCACACAAACACTCATACAGAGAGAGAGAAAGAAAGAGAGAGATAGAGAGAGATGACAGAGAGAGTTAGAGAGAGATATATATAGAGAGAGAGAAAAAGAGAAAGAGAAATATATAGAGATAGAAAGAGAGAGAGAGAAAAAAAAAGAGAGAGAGAAAAAGAGAGAGAGAAAGAGAGAGATAGAGAGAGCG
>JAULBP010104527.1:0-10578 GCA_032355345.1 Lepetodrilus pustulosus | reverse complement strand
GACGGAAGGTTGTGGAGTCGCAATAGCTTGGGTTTTCGAGGATGGTTGTAAGTTGGAAAGGTATCTTCTACAGACAGATTACCAAGCTACTGTGCCTATGTGATGACTACCACTGCATTAGATCACCTCAACCTTCGTATAACTTACCATAAATAAATGCTGGTATATGAAATAAGTGGAAAATACGATAATGACATGACTTCACTCCAGTCTGGTGAAATGTGGTCATCTACAACAAAAGGAACTGAAGTGAAAGACTATGGGAACATGATCATATCACAGACAACACCTGACGTTATAAAATACTGAGTAAGATTAAGTACACATGGTGGAGAACATATCTCGTACACAGACCTATGTACAATGGTAGAGGTAAGAGGTAGTAAGCATAAGGAACAGCAGTCATATCAAGAACAGTGACGAGGAATTGGGCCGAGGTGAGCTACAAGACGTGTGACACTTGGCAATGTTTCACAGTCACAGTACACATCTGACAGTCGAATGTCTCTACGGGCCTACTGTGCTGTAGTGATGTCTCTATAGGCATACAGTATCGTAGTGATGTCTCTATAGGCCAACAGTGTCGTAGTGATGTCTCTATAGGCATACAGTATCGTAGTGATGTCTCTATAGGCATACAGTATCGTAGTGATGTCTCTATAGGCCAACAGTGTCATAGTGATGTCTCTATAGGCCAACAGTCATAGTGATGTCTTTATTGGTCTACTGCGTCATAGTAATCACTGTGTAGGCTGCCTTAATGTCAGGGGAAGTCGATGTATTTACACATCACAGAGGAAGGCTGCATGAAGACAGGCACATTGGTCCACTGGGAGGTTGTATGTGTATAGACTACATTGTCTGGAGGTGACCTACACTTTGTCACTGTGTACTAGCAGCAACACTCTGTGTCTAGTTGCATGTATTTGAGAGAAATCTACTTCATTTTGGTGCCAAATATCTTGGCGATACGTTTGGTCTCCTCTGCAGTGGGCAGCTGTCGCTGCTTGGTGGGAACTGTAACAAACTTGTCCTTTGATCCGATATGTAGTTTCTGGAGAAGATCTGAAGCTGCTTCTGCTCTCTCTGCAGCATTTCCAGACTTCTAAAAATAAACAAGATCACTATAAACCACCTCAGAATAAGAGATTAAAATTTGACTGATCCAGGATATTCAAAATAAGTAAAATGTTAACTACTTCCATGGTATAAATACATTGACAAAAAGATAGAACAAATATCAAAAGCTAATCTGTCAAGAAGCTAGAAGCTAATCTGTCAAGAAGCTGGAATCATAGACCTAGCTGAAAGGTATAATCATACAAAAGATATGAGGTACCTGTATCAACATTTACTTAGCATGTTACTATGCTGGACGCGCAGACATACCTGAGAAAGAGCTGCAGTGGTTGCTGCCTGTAGTGCTCTCATAGATGCCTGGAGGTTCTCGGGCTGCATGAAGAAGTTCGGCACGTCCGGTCTGTCAGCGGCCTCGAACATGGACAGCGCTTCCCGGTCGTCCTGCGAGGACTTGGTGCCGCTCTCCAGTCCGCTGTCCTCGGTGGTGCGGTCGCTGTGTATGTCTGTCTGGGAGTTTCCGTCGTAGCCATGTGCACACTGGATGGTGTGGTGCTGGAGGTGCCCGCTGCTGTGTAGAGACAAGCCTCCTGACATGGACAGCTGCTTCGCTATGGTGTAGTTAGACTCCTCCGTCAAGGACGACTTGTCCATCGCGTCCCCTCTCTTCTGACGCCTCTCGAAGAACTCCTCCAGATCTTGCTTGAGAGACTCCCTCAGCTCCTGTTGATTCTGCTCCATCCATTCGGGATCTTCTCCTTCCAGGTCAGCGTCTTTCTTGTTGCTGCTGAGGATGGAGGAGCGGCCCGAGACTTTGCTGCTGCCTGAGTCTGGCCGGTGACTGGTGTTCCCCGAGGTGACCGTGGACGATTCCACGCTGTGCTGACGGTGAGGCCGACCGTGAGTCTTCAGGATTTGGAACTGACTCCGGGCGTAGTCCTGGTCCTGTTCCAGGGTGGAGGTCAGAGTGTCCAGCAGCTCCACGTTGGACAGGAGGCTGGGTTTGTCGCAGCCCATAGGACGGTGTTTCCGCGGAGTTCCGTCATCGAGGTCCTCGTATCTCTCGTCGCCGTCATCGTTCATGTCACCGTGATCAGACAACCAGCTGTCCACTAAAGTGCGTGGTTTAGGCGCCGTGTCTCTGTGTCGCTCGGTCTCGTCATCGTAGTCACCGATCATTTCGCGATGTTGCACACCGTCCGACAAGGGCGGCAATCCCGCCCCAGGAACGTCGTCATCATTATCGTGGTATTTTGCTAGCATGCCAGAAACATTGTTCATCAAACGAGGCTGAATGATTTCTACTCCCTCTTCTTCGTCGTCGTCCTCATCCAACATCTCTCTGTACTGCTGATAATTCCCGACCTCATCGGCCGACCCCTCTTCCTCTTCCTCACCACAGATCTCGACAACGTCCTCGACATTCTGTTGACTCCTGACATCAGACGCCGCCATCGCCCTGGCTTCCTGCATCCCCTGCCCGTGGGAAGGCAGCATCTGCCCTGGCACAAATCCCTGACTGACTTCGTAGTTGCTGGGTGACACGTCCCTGGGCGTGTCCTGGTTCAACAACACGCTACGGGGCGTCCCGCTGTCGGTCAACGCAGAGTCCGAGTTGTTGACGTTGGTGTTTCCGGTCGAGCCACCCGGAACCCGATGGCGATCTGTGGCACTGGACTGAGTCCCGGAACTACCACCACAGTCTCGGCTGATCCCGGAATCTCCGTTGTTGGATGACCCCGCCAGCTGTTGGTCAGCGCCACTCGGTCTGTCCGTGCTTCTCTGGCTGCTGGCTGGGGTCGTCTCAGCAGAGTTCTCCACGGAATACGCCCCAGAATCAGCCACCAGATTGGAGGACCCGGACACGCCAACACTCGGATCAAATGTTCGTCGAGCACTTTCTTGAGAAGACACAGGGTTTGCGATGCCATCGTCCCTGCCCAATTTATCTTTCATTTTGGATGTCATTCGGTCGAGTTCACCTAATTGCTTCCTGAAATAGAAGGCATAGACAACTCTTCAGGCTTACATAATCACTAGTCAGGAGTGAAGTTCTGAACATATATATGTAAGGGTTCCCATAGAAATATCAAAATAAAATTCCACAACTTTCCATGTTTAAATTCCATGATGTTCCATGACTGTAGAAAAGCAGATAATTGTTAACATCCTCCGAAATTAATAGTCCAGTTACAAATAGCAGCAAAAAGAAGCAGACATGGCAACAGACAATTGATTTCAGCAGAAAACAAGCCTGGGCTCCGAGGGCTACAGGCCCCCAAGCCACGTCCAAATTACAGATAAATCTTCCCCTGGACAAATCAATCATGGGATTTCTGCAGAGAATTGCAATGCCTGAAGGTGAAGGTTACATGAGCTAAGCAATTTACCTGAGAGATGAGAACAGGTAGGACTTGGATGCATCTGTTTCTTGAGTTGCCAGCTCTGGGAACCTTGGGTGCCAGTGCTGTGTGGAGCTTGTCTGCCGGTGCTGTGTGGAGCTGGCAGAGGTGGGGTCGACAACAGCAGATGGCTGGCCCAGATGGAGCTGTTCCTGTAGAACCTGGTGGTGCTGGCGGATACTGGCCACGTGTTCCTGGAGGTGGGGCAAGGACTGGAGAGATGGCAGGAAGTCGTGGAAGCTGGGCATCGGAGGTAGAATTACCTGAATAGAAAATAATCATAACTATCAGACTAAACATATATCTTTATTCCAGCATGATTTCAATATGTGCTCAGAATTCCATTCCTGATTTAATTTCATCCTTGCATGCAGTTCCTTGTCAAGAATATCTTAGAGAACTCTCTCCACCAGACTATTGTCTAGGACATACCCGACCTGTGTCTGACTGTCCACACTTACCTGTTGGTTGATACCGCTCCACTGAGGAGTTCCACCCAGAGGCTCGTCCGGCACGATGCTCACCTGCAACACACACAACAACCATATCATCAATTGCTCACCTAGCTCATACACAACAGCCATATCAATTGCTCACCCACAACATACACAAAACCTATATCAATTGCTCACCTAAACCATACACAACAGCCATATCAATTACAAATTACAAAGTAAGAATAACATTAAATGATTATGGAGTTTTAACTTGGCTGTGAAATTGTTTCAGCAATAGCTGACTCAGGGCTCTTGACTAAGGTATGGCCGACGTACAGGGACAAGTTAAAGTTCTATGCGGACAACTTATTGTTTTACATATAGATGCTTTGGTGCCTTTACAACTTGCCCTGACTAGCCCTGCGGGCAAGTAACTCAAAATGTTAGTAGGAGCCGTGTGACCACAAAGCTACTCACTTTGATCTGACCCTTGCACTGGCCGGTGAAGTCCAGGATGTTGTACCAGCCACAGATCTGCAGCAGACCGGAGGACAAAGGAGACAAGTCCACGGACACGAAGCCAAGAACTCGGTCGCTGGACTTGTCCGGATGTTTGCCAGCCTCAGAGGGCTTGTGCCACACTTTTAACACCAGGTGCTGTGTGCAGAAAAGCAATACTGTGTTATATGAGACATGAGGAGAAATTAATGTAGGACTACTTTAGTCATTTATATTTCTTATATACATTAATAATAATAATAATAATAGAATAATAAGCTTTGCTAAGTTATTATAATAAAGCAAATAATTCATAAATTCTTTCATAAGTTTATATTCAGTTCAGTATTATTATTGTAGTTTCAGGACGGGTTAGCACTATGAGCATATGAACAATATGAGCATATCTCTAACAACTGCATGTCACTGTACAACGCTTGACGACCCCCACCTTGTTCTCCTGCTGCAGCAGCTGTGTGGAGAGGTGGGTGTGGTGGATGTGGTCCCAGCTGGGGTTACAGGACTGGGGGACGATGCTGGTGTACGAGGGCGACGTCTTCTCCACCGTCTGGTACGACACGTACGTGCTGGGGGTACACTCGCCACATCTACAACAGAGGCATTGGGTTGCAGTGCTTACGAACAGTATAATATAGCACAATATAGCTAACATATATTCTGGCATGATAGCAGAGTAAATTCACAACGTTCTGATGATTTGATTAATTGAATTATTGCTAAATGCCACATGCAGTAATATTTTAACCATGTATGGCTATCCAGACATGAGACATTAGTATATACAGTGTCCTCTCGATATAATGCTGAATTTGGGGTCCATGACGCCTTATAGTACCCGCCTTATATGATAGTACAGGTAAATAACAAAACTAAAAATGGGATCCACATCTGACCCCACCTTATATCTGAATCCGCTTGACGACACAACCTCAGAACTGGACCCATTCCAGTAGACTAACTACAGCGACTGTGACAATGTGTAGACTCACTTGTTCTTCTCCGTGACCAGAGGCAGATGCATGGCCCTCTCGACGTTAACGTGGACAGCGAACGCCGAGCTCTGGTTGTCGGGGGACAAGATGAACTTGTCGTGGACTTTCTTCTCGCCGCCGTACAGGTTGTGGAAGCTGTCCTGTGAGTCATAGTCTTCATCTGAGTAGACTTCAGCCATGTTTTCATCCTCGTCCGAGGCCTACAGTGGGAAACATTAGTTGTACACATTTCTGTACGCCAAGTGAATGTGTCAGGAACTGAGTTTAAATAGCATCTATATGCAGGTGAATAACCCACAGTAACCAATTGCCGTATTTACAGCCAAGATTAGAGTACATGAATCAAGGTTGATTAACTGTCAATAAAGGTATGATACCACATTTTTCCTAATATGATGCTATCATACAACCTTCAAGAAGATACATCGTCGCAAATGGGTGAAAGATTCCCGCAGCGACGTTAAACTCCATATTCACTCACTCACTCAAGAAGATACCAAACTTTTCAATGAGCCCATCTGGTCAAATGTTGACATGGATATATGGATAACGCAGCAATGTATTTATTGATGTGGAGGTGTTTGCACTGTGTAGATATCCTACCTGGGTGACGCCTGGTGCTAGCTGTCTGGTGGAGATCTGTACCTGGACACACGCCCCATTGAGACTCGCCGCTCCAGGCTTGAACAACGGATACACTCCACTGAAACCCAGCATAATAGTTCACATCATTGCCATATACATTATTACTAAAAAGAAAGAAAACAGAAATTGTTACAAAAGGAAGGAAAACAGAATTGTTTCTACCATAGTGATGATATTGGGACAGGACCAAACAAGTCAAATTGCAAGGGCTACAGCAAACCTTTCATGTATGTACTGGTTATATTGGCACTCTTCTGTTGCAGAATGGGAGCCATCAACTGAAGGACATGCTAGTTCTACCAAGTAGGTCTGAGAGTAACGGTTACCTGACGCGATGTTGCTTCCTGCTGCTGTCGGCCAGTCCGTCCAGGCCCACATACGCCGAGCCCACCAGTTTGTCTCTCTGCTGTGGGCGGGTGCTGGCTCCTCCTGACCCGTATGTCACCCACACCTGTACCTCCAGCCTCTCCTCCCGCAGATACCTGTGTACACAGACCTCTCTGTTACGTTCACGTCAACACGCGCTACACCAACCTACATATCTGTTCATCACAGACAACTTCATTTTGCAATGAACCCACTAGTCACAAAGGCAGTAGATAATGTTATCGGTCAATTTGTCTAATGTTGGTTGAGTAAAGAGATGTCATTGAACACACTGGCTTTTAGAATCCTTTATGTACTAACTGCAGTGATCAATACCACTGGTCAGCAGAGCATCTCGGGTTATCTCAGTAGAGAGGGTTAATCAGACGACACAATCTGAACTTACCAGTGGAATGGACATGAACTCGGAATGACTATGTTGTGTTTGTGCCTTGTGTTGACTTTAACATAGCCTTTGTTTCCTGAATGTATCACAGAGGGTTTGCTAGAAACAGCAGCTGTAAATAATTAATGTACATATAATTACTGATATATCGGAAGACTCTCGTCTTTATCAGCTTTATCAGAGAAGAACAATTACAGCACACATTGTTAATGTTATGATAGTGTATGAATGCTCACCTTTGTCGTAGAACTTGTATCTGACATAGCACTTGGCGGCTCTGTCTAGCTGGGTCTGGCCAGTCAGCAGGACGTTCTGTACAGGGAAGCTGGGGTCTTGTACACTGATAGTCATCTGGTGGTGGTTGACAGCGCTACCTTCATCTGAATCACAGCAATTACATTATCAAAATTTATAAGAGAAAGAGAGCGCTACAGGACAATTGAAAATAGTATAAAATGTAATCCAATCATCAGTGGACTGTATAAAGCTGTCTGCCTGAAGCACTTACCATCAGAGTGCCATTCGTCGTTCGCAAAGTCCCCAGCAAGGGGAGACCACCCCATGTTCCTTCCGGCCTGCAGTACCTTGTCCCGGTCGTCTTGGTGCGCAAACCTGACTGACAGCTCCAGACCGCCGCCCACCTGCTGTAGCCCCTCCCTGTCGCTGGCTCCGCCCTGGCCCCACCCAGTGTTGGGGATGTACACGGGAGACCAGCCCAGCACACCTAGACAACATACAGCAGTACTTCAGTGTGTTGTTCTATAGCAGGATAGTAGCACAAAGAGTAGTAACTCACTGTAAATGTATAGATTTATGACTGGTTGACTGGTAGCATATATGGTATGGTACAGTCATGAGTCACTATTTGTTACTGTTTGACACTGAATGCAGTAAGACTGAAGACATGTTGATTGTTTGGGAAATACTATCAGTTCTGCAAAAAATAACTGTTTCTTATTAAAGGGTTGCAGGTATCTGTGTTGAGGTGCGTTCAAGATAGAATACATATGAATACGTATGCATATGTATTGCTACAGAAGCCGTTCAGCCAGCACATGTAGCAATACGTATTCATACTCTTCAATACGGTTCTGGACCCCGTAGTGTTTTGTATGAAAACCCAAACCATGAAGCGAATGCACTGAACGTATGCGCAAACTGGTTTCCGTGTTCATATTTCCTACAACCCGTTCAGCCAAGACAAGTAGTGTATTGTATTGTGTATTCAAACATATTGGATCTTGAACGAACCCCTGGTATCTGTGTTGTGAGACTGTACCTGTGCGGTGTGAGAGGAGCGCTCCTAGCTGGATCTCGGCAGTTCCCAGCAGCACATCCCCGGTCATCCTGGCCAGACGGCGTCCAGACACATCCTCAGACCCGGTCGGCACGTACTGACCCACCACACCTGGACAACATACAGCAGACACGTCAAGGACTGTTGCTCACCCCATACAGATACCCTCCACACATCACTACTGTAAGCATCTACCCAGGAGCCAACTCAGTGCATCACGTGTAGTTCATTCAGCCATGGCAACATACAACTGTCAATTCAGTGGTCATGTGAAGAATGGCGGGCTACTTACCAGACATGGACCCAGGCACCTGGTGCCAGACCTCAAAGGCGGCGGTTCCGGTTTCTAGGAGTTCGGCCAGACTGGTTCCGTCCGTCTGTGTGTCTGTCCATATCAGTGGGCACGGGAAGTCCAGGTAGTGGGAAAACTCGGGAGAGAACGTCCGGGCGACCGTCTTAGTTATCCTCTCACCCTGCGGAGGAGAGAATGCTCTATACTCAATGCTCTATACTCAATGCTCTATACTCAATGCTCTATACTCAATGCTCTATATGCAATGTCCTACATGGTTGATATTCTAAGTTCTCATTTGGACCCGAGACGATTCACACCTCTTTCCAAAACCTTTTTAAGAGGTCTGAATCAGCCAGGTCCGAATCGGCAGGCATTTGACAGGTGCATATTGGTAGGGCACCATTATTATATTCCTGATTTGATCCACATAAATAAATCTGGCAAATTACAATTCAGTTGAACACATCTACAGGGTGAAGCCTTACCTCATTGGTGAGCATGGACAGTTTGATCTTTACGTAGGCGTTGACTCCGACCTCAGATGCATACTGCATGCCAGCGTCTTGACTGGACAGCTTCTCGGCCGCAGCCTGTCACAGAGAGAATGGTGAGAGAGGGATATTGTGCGTAACGTCGCAGTGGGAACCTTTCACCAATACATTACAGCAGAAAGCACGGAAGATAATACTAAAAGGAAGATGGAGGATGAGAAGAATAAGAATTCTTTGTATTGTAGGATGAGAACATAAATTTCCACAATTACTGTAAAAGGAGCAAAAATAAATACGACACTGACTTACCTTCAACCCTGTTGCCCGAATCACTCCCACAGATATGCACACCTGTGTGGCTGAAAGACTCAAACTTGTACCACTCGCCACAGGCTCAGACTGTAAGTTCAAAGGTCAACTTTTAATTTCAGTAATGCTGAACAGCGACATTCATAATGCACACAGCTAGTGGAACTACACTATAGTTCTCCACTGGAAGAAATCAAAATTCATGATGGCAACCGACAATTGTGATTTCAGCAGAAAAAGCTGGTGGTCTGGTTGGCTGCAGATACCAAGCCACATCCAGGGCAAATAAACAAACTCCTGGAAAAACAAACCTGCAGATTTCCTCACAAAATGTTCATACCTGATGCTCTATAAGACAAGAAAGGGTAACATTAAAACAAAATGTATTTAATGGAACGTGCATTATGTGTTCACAAACATCCTCGTAGTATTACCTTAATAGCTTGAGACTTGTAATGCACAGTGACATCCAATAGTCCAGCGTTCTTGACCTACAAAACAAAAAGATATAATATACTGAAATATCAACAGATTAGGCTGAGGTTTCACTGACATTCTATCACATGAGACTCAATAAAGCAGTGGAGCTGAATCGTGCTTGATCAGGGCCAGACATCGACCAACCTTGGCCCTGGCCTCAGCATCATCCTCAAGCTCGGACTCGGCAGCTACAGGACTGAGAGGCAGAGTAAAGCTCTGAATGGATGGCTCGCCTCGTTTCTGCATGGTGACCATGGCGCATAGCTTGGCCAGTGGGAGGGTAGCCTGAAACAACCAATGACAGCAGTGTAGTCACAAAAGTCGAAAACTTTTTTCCAGCATTGTAGATAAAAAAATAATATTTTAAAGTATTTTGGGGCCAGTTTCACAAATCAAAATAGAACTACATGTGTGTAACTTGTAAAGGAGCTTGGGCTTACATTGAGAGTTACAATCTGATTTGTGCAACTGGCTCCAGATAGCTAACATGGAAGTTCCAAAATTTGTAAAACAAGGCTACTTATAAGTTGTCTCCACTTGGACGTACCTTGGCAATGACCTGTTCCCTGATATTTGGATGGTAATATCGACACCAGACCTCAAAGGGAAGACCACCGGCACATCCACCAGAATTAGCACACGCTGAAACGATCGCAAAGTACCATGACAAACATGTGCAAAATATTGATTGATTGATTGATAGATAGATTGATTGAATTATTGCTTTACGTCGCGGCAGGAATATTTCACCTATAGGTTATAAAGCACCAATACAGTGTAAAAACTTGTGCCGAACCCAAATAGGGCCCCCACCGTACCCAAGTAAGTTCAGAATACTGAGATTGACTGGCCAGTGATTGGT
>JAULBP010104516.1:0-10579 GCA_032355345.1 Lepetodrilus pustulosus | reverse complement strand
AAACGTAAATAGTCTCAGACTGAAATTTGTTTGGTCATTATCTAGGTCTATCAACCGTGATTGTATGCCTTTAATATGTAAAGTATTCTAATATTTTTATTGTTGGTGTTTTTCAGGTTACTAGTCTACATCGTCTCTGGGTTTCAACTTTCGCCAATCAGTAGCGACGATGCCTCGCCATTTCGACAACAAGGAATGTGTTCGTTTGTCCCAACTGGATAATTGCTGGACATCATCCACCATCGCTGTTAAGAGAGGACGACTAGTGTGGCAAAATGGTGATATATATTCAGCGAGTCTGCTGTTTCTGCAGAAGTGGTGCAAAAACAATGTCAATGGCCACCAGCCTCAATATCAGAAGAAGAAGACGACGAAGACTAATGTGAAAGATCGAGCCACCTTCTTAATGCATTTAATGTCGAACACAATTCAACGTTTCCTGAAGAGAAGTCATGTTGAGATTGAGCAGACCAAACCATTTTTTTAATGCATTAATCTCAATCATTTTCAAACTTTCCTGAAGAAAAGTAATGGTGAGGTTGAAAAGACCAAATTACATTTTTTTAAATGCATTGATGTCAATCATTTTCAATCTTTCCTGAGATTGAGCAGATCGAACAAACATTTGTTTGTGCATTGATGTCAAATGTTCTTCAAACTTGCTTAAAGGAAAGACGTTGTGAGATTGCTATTGGAAGTGTGTGCATGGTTTGCGTTCCTTGTGCCGCGTGTTGTGCACTTGTCTGAACTACTGAAAGATGTCCAGCTGGAACTGTGCAGGCTGGACTGCGCATGTCCGCGTTGTCAATGTGTATGAAATGCTTCCACCGCCATAGCCGAAGAACTCCGACATCACTGGAATGTTTATTCTGTGAAACCAATGGTTGTGTTCAACCCGATATTATTTTGTTACTATGTACATACAATATTTAAACATCATAATATGAATGGCATGAAGTGATTTGTAAGTTTATTCAAATGCGTTTAAGCATGTAATGTATCATATCTTAATGATAGACATACCTACATTCGTAAACAAATACTATACAAGGAAAGCATTGCCAAATACACCTCCTAAAATATTAAATTAATCAAAATAGCGATAATGGGAGTGTTTATGGTTGATGATATTATTATACTATTGCTTGTGATGATTAATTTGTAATATATAATCCTAGTGCAAATGAATACAAATATTTTAAAACCTACCCCGCAAGTCTACCAGAGTAGGTCCTAGACATATTATCAACACTAATCATGACTTAACATGCATCGGTTTATTTGATATGGTTAATATTTTTAAATACTGCATTGTTTGAATTCAAGTGTCGCCAAGGAAGTGTATTATGAGCATACCTGTTCAACTTCAAACGGTGAGCACATTTAGGCTATAAGTGAAAACAAATGTAGGCTATACGAAACGAAGCTTCTTCTAGTATTTTTATTTTTCTTTATTTTTTTTTCATTTTTTTACAGAGAAACGGGTTATTTCGGTATTGTGTCACAGAGAAACGGGTTATTTCGGTATTGAGTTCTAGTGTTGTCCCATTATTAATTGAAAGTAGAATGCACCTCTTAGCTAATTTATATTTAACGTGAACCTTGAGAACTATTGTAAATATATTTGAGCCCGAGGTGGCAAGCCTACGATATTCATCAGCATTATATCTGTTAGTCCAACTAGTATTGTTTCCACAAATAAAACATATAACTTTACTAAGCAACCTTGTTTATCAATGTTTCCATCACTGTGCAGAGTGGAACATCCGGGTACCTTGTGTCGTCGCTCTAAAGGTTTTTAGCGACGGTACAGGATACCCGGATGACAGCTGAACCACTGAAACCGGATGTAGCATGCGTTATATAGTTATACTGACGACTGTATTTTATTTTACACAAACTGATATATAACGACATCATATCACTTACATTGAAAGTATAGTTTATAATATATTCCTCTCTTTATTAATTAATGTATATTTCGTCACTTCCATTAAAGGCATACAATCACGGTTTGATGGGTATCCTTTCACAAAGATTTCTTACCCACTAAGAGACAGTAACAATCTCTTAGCAGTGCATTAGCTATCTGCAAAGAGAGCGCTGTGGTCTCTTAGGGGAGAGGAGAGCTTCGTGAAAGGATACCTAGAACATTTGTACATTTGATTTGTTCTACACACGAATATTTGACAACATGCTACATTATTCGCAAGTACTGGTTTTCAATCTTTTTATATTTAATGTATTTTTATTTTATTTGGCGGCAATAACTACAAACACTTTCATCGAATCACTACATGAAAAAGAAACTATGCAAACTTAGGTTTTCACTATTATGTACAAGAGTCGTACCACTTCCAGTTGTGTCCCCTTAATTTGCATTAAGAAGCGAAAACTATTACGACCATATTCAAGTTTATACTGGTAATTCAAGCAAAGATATATCGGGTTGGTAGGATGTAGCGGGTGGGTGTGTTGCAATAGAATTTATTTTGTATTACTATACAGCAGTTTTGGTACAGACATGATCTTATGTATGGATGTGTCAAGAAAATGTACTTTGCATTTGTAGCTAAGAATTAATCCCAAACTGGCATAAATACCCGTGATTGAATGCCTTTAAAAACACATATTATCAATAATTATATGAAACATGAATATATATTTTAGTGAGCACTGTCAACATGAAGTCGACACTATGGCACTAAATCCATGATGGAACATTTAGTTAATAGTCACACACCCATTTCGTCGAAAACGAAGATACTATGTCACGAATTAAATGATCGTCTGTGGATACTGCATACATGTGTCTAGTCCAGCCCTTGTGTATAGGCATACCTATTCTATGCAGAAGATTGTTTATATGGATTGTTGGACTATTCTATGATGTCATCATGTATGACCATTACATACTCATGTTCATTTGCTTTTATATATCCTGACTTTACAAGCATTTAATCAAAGTATTCATACCGTTCATGAATTGTGTCATGCATATAAAACCATTACGTGTGTGTGATTCATTTTGTTGTATTTGATATAATACAAAAATAAAGATTTATTAATTAACACTATCAAATTATCTTTCTTGTATTTGACAGATCGCCGACGTGGCAGAGCACGTGCATACAAAACGTGCCAGCCGTACATATGAGTGAAGCAATATTGAATGTGGCTCTAGATAGTAAATAATAATGAATAAATAGTACATAGCAAGTGACTCCATGCTAAAGCATGGTCGAAGTGCTACGTGCATTGACCCGGTCACTGGACATGTGCCCTTATTTAACCTTCTCAACTCCCTGGGGATTTACAACACAAGCAGCCGTTTTTCATGCCACAAACCCAAATTATATCTACATAACTATTAATTGTATGTGCTGTGGATTATTTAATTCCAGGATGACCATAAAGCTTTAAAAGTACGCACTCCAACAACCCACGTTTATTATTATGTAAACATATAGTGAGATATATACATACGCATATATTCACAAACACACATGCATACACTGACAAACACTCTAAGAGAGAGAGAGAGAGAGAGAGAGAGAGAGAGAGAGAGAGAGAGAGAGAGAGAGAGAGAGAGCGTAGATTAGGTCTCCCTGATAGGCAGCCTGTCACATTGGCTCAGTTGCAACAGACGTTGATACAGTTATTATGGAACAATATGCTCAGACTAGTTTCAATCTTCCAACTTGAATGGGGCGTCATTGCCAAGCCTATACTAGACAGGGGGAGAGAATACTGGTTATTGACTACTGCGACACATGACACTCATAATACGTCTATTTCGTCGATATCCGTGTCACCACCATATACCAACAATTCTACTTTTGCACATATTTCCTTCAACGTTGATAAAGTGTATTTAACAAGATTTGTGTAACCATGTACAATTTATTGTTCTTCACTGCTACTGGTATGTCAATCTAATTAAAATTAAATACAAAAGTTTCACTCCCAAGATATACATTGACATATGGAAAGAGACGATCTGATTGGCAAATAGCAAGGTTCAAGAAAGGTCATCGCGGCAATGACGGCAAAATATTTCCATGTAGTATATTATGTTATTGTCTTGCAGATTAGAGTGAACGCGCACATTTAAAACCATTGATAAAGCTGTATGGTCTTGTTGGTAACAGCTACGTAAGTCGACCAGAGATACATAAACATTGATGCATGTATACTATAATAGTGAGAGCTTTCTCATTGGTTTGAAGGAGAGAATCGTAATCTGCAAGATCCCGTGATTGTCCTGACTTCTTCCAGATCTCGCTGAATTAGGCCGTAGCTAACTATTTTAGCATAGGGGGCAGTTGAATGAAAATTACAAAGTGATATCGTGATTTATGAGAAATAACATAGTTGGGGTAAAATGACTAGGGGGGCAACTGCCACCCCTGCCCCATGGCTAGCTACGGCCCTGCACAGATATATCTATATATACATCTATATTATTACAAGCGTTTCCAATATTTGTGACTGATCCATGTGGTTCAACTGCGAATTTTGAAGAGCCCACCAACACAGGGCAAAATTAATCCAGATCGTCAATGTCATTAACGATCTTTCACAGCAATTGTGGGCGTAAACGAAATCTACCTGAAAAGATATAAGTATATGCTTTGCGTCTAGGTATATATGATAGTGTGATATAGACAACTCTAAACCATATCGCCGTTTGCTGATGACCTTTGACCTTTGTGTATGATAACGATTGTGTACAACTGAAAGTGATACAACGCAAACTGAGCCTAATAATTAACACACTAACTAACGTTTTCTCACCACGAAAATGAGGTATATTTTACTATATGGATTTATTTTTTCCTTGGCACTATTGACAGGTAGGTAGGCTATATAGACGAATGTGTAACGTCGTATTTTAAGTGTACAAAGGAAGGTATTATATAGGCCCATTGAATAATGATTGTACGTACCATAATATTTATACTGAAATTGGTGTAGGCCTACATAGTACGTTATTTAGGCTACGGATTTAATTAATAAGAACCTTCTACATCATGGCGTGTTGTATCTTCCAGCATGTATTTATTTATTTACTTATTTTATTATTATCATGGACTGAAATGTATTAAGTTATAGATGCATGCAACCAGGAAATCACGGTGTCGGGAAACACCACAGATCTGAAGTTGTCCGACGTCATCCTCCCATTTAGGCGAGTGGTCAATTTACTTTGATTTACGATTAAAAGTACTCCACTATTGGGATTGTGACAACATACAAAAACATTGTCAGCACTGCTTAACACGTGGGAAAATATTACCCATTCACTTAATGCAAAGTTAAAATGTGACACATTCACCTAATGTCGTGGAAAAATGTGATTCATTAACCTTTAAAATATGTAAAAATGTGATCCATTATCCTATTGTCAATTCATCCATTGTCATGTAAAATAAAATGCGATCAATTCACCTAATGTCAGTTCACCTAATGTCATGTAAAATACAATGTGATCCATTCACATAATGTCAGTTAATGTCAAGTAAAATAAAATGTGATCCATATACACCTAACACTATAATATAAGTTCACCTAATGTCAGTTCACCTAATGACATATACAATAAAATATGATTCATTCACCTAATGTCAGTTAATGTCAAGTAAAATAAAATATGATCCATACACCTAACACTATAATGTCAGTTCACAGAATGTCAATGTAAAATAACACATGTTCCATTCACCTAATGTCAAGACATGTGGACATGTGATGCAGGCTCAGCAACTGTTCTTGGGTAGTGAAAACAACGTCACCAGGTGCCGTGGTTGGCGTGGAGGTTATGCAGTATTCGGAGAACACCAGCTGTGCAAATCTACACGACCCCTGGATAATTTATGATGGTAAATGTTTGAAGTCGCAAGATCATCGTTTGATACAAACTTACATATTAATTTTGATTTAAAGGCATCCCATCGCTTCATCACAGGTGAAGCTAAATAGTGAGAAAACAAATACATATTCCTAGATTAGAAGAAATATCTGGGGGAAGAAAAGAGATCTAACTTGTTTAGGAAATTGATTTGCATCACAAATCATACAGGAGATGTAATAAACCCCATTAGTGATCGTTGACTTATAAAATGCAAAGATGGTGTTGTCGTTACCACTTAAATATTTTAATAGTTTGCAACTTCTTCATTTCTCTGAACCATATGATATATACGTGTGTGTGTGTGTGTGTGTGTGTGTGTGTGTGTGTGTGTGTGTGTGTGCGCGCGCGCGCCCGCGCACGCGCGTGTTTATATGTACATACACTCAAACACGCAAAAAAACCCACACGCGCACACATACACGCACATACATACACACAAACACACACACACACGCACGCACGCACACGTCTTAATCCTATGTTTCAGGGAAATGTAGAAGTTTCAATACCTGAGCACCAGTGACTAGTGTAAAGCCCCATTCACATATATAACTAGCCCCAGTCACATATGTAACGAGCCCCAGTCACATACAACAAGAGCCTTAATCACATACAACAAGAGCCCAAGTCACATATAACAATTAAGTGCCCCAGTCACATACAACAAGAGCCTCAGTCACATACAACAAGAGCCCTAGTCACATATAACAATGAAGAGCCCCAGTCACATACACCGTAACCAGCATGAAGTACGGCCACCCGGTTGCTACTACGTGTATACGGATTCACAATGGTACCAGAGTGTTCCAATGATCATCCCGGATGGCCACTGATGTTTTGAACAGATCAAAACATCCTGGGCGACTTATGGACCATACAGGATCACCACGGTTAGTCAAGATATAACTAATATAAGGACTGGCATCGGACTGACTAATGTTCTTCACGGATCGCCACGGACCGATTTCCGGGGTCATTCTGGACTACCTGTAACCCTGGTGTGATTTATAAGACATATTTGCCAATTTGGGACCTGTTTCTGAGCATGTCAACTTAAGAAATGGCATTTGTATGCAATAATGTAATAACAACCCAACCTAATAATAATGTTTAAAATATGTTGTACTCTTACGTCATTGGATGCCGATTCTTGAGTTAACATCCTCTGAAACAGTTACCCGATGATTTCTTACACCCGTCGCTGGTGCTGATGTAAGGGCGCATTTGACATCCACGTTCAGGGCATTGCAGTGACCTCTTTCCTATTACATGTTGTATAACACGAGCACGTATATAGATCGCGCATAATGAATTAATATTTTATATTAATTTGTATGACGGTGTTTTAATTTTGAAGCTATTTATTATTATTATTTTAAGTTTGAAATGGTACGAGATATATAAATAACTGGAATATATTAAAAAATATGTGATTAATATTTATTCACAGTTTAAATACTCAGATAATCGTTATTTTATAATCACGTACACGTACAGGTCCAAACGCATCTTTCCCCGTTCTCACGACGCTGTGTGATTTTACCAAGATGACATCTGTACGGAGTAGTGGTCCCACCATCTTTATTCAGCATCCAGGAACCACCCAAGGGTATCTGCTGCAGCTGCGGTTGATAGAAAAACAACGTAAGTAGAACAGGCCAATGATATAGCCTAACTTCGTACAATTGTATTATCAAATACAGTCGACCCCCGTATATCTGGCCTTCAGATAACCGTTCCCTCGCTACACGCACGGATTTTACTGGGAACCAATCTTCTTCCTATACAAAATCTCAGATAACGGAAAATGCACGTGGTACCCACTGAGGTATAATTGTTACACTTTTAACGTTTAAAATGATGACGATCTCGAATTTAGGCCCGAAGTCACGACAACTGGCAAGAGAACATTAATTAATAACTTGAATCTTCTAAAACAATCGGTGAGAAAATAAGTATTTAAAATACATTGTATATTCATCTACGGTTTCATTTAGTTCTGCTAAGTGGACGCAGTGCATCAAATTACATTAGAAAAATGTGTTTACTTACTTTTACGAAACGGTTTGCCAACACTTTTCACATTTTCTGAAAACCCGAGTATTGGGGAGAATTGTCTTCTTTCAAGATCCCTTTCTTTGCGTGTGTTTCAGGTGAATGTGGAGGCGAACTACTAGCAACATCGACTGGCCATTACCTGACATCTCCTGGCTACCCCAACACCTACTTCAAGTAATATTCATGTGTAAAACCCGTTTGAAAATAAGTAATAAATAATAAATTAATAAATACTATAGTAGTCCGTTTAAGTAGTTCATGGCAACATGCATGCTCTTCTGACAGTCATGCCGATGTCGGGAGAGAATGGGTACTAAACGTTACGTTATTATTTCCCGGTTAATGTATATTACATGTCCTCTCATTTCACGTTCTCAACCTCCTGGGGGTTATATATACAACCCAAGCAATAATTTCAGACATATAATATGTATTTATCTGATTAACGCTACCTCGCTGGAGGTTTCAGATTTTTTTCTCAATGTTTTTCTTTCCGTTTCAATGTTGCAGTAATTTATTGTGCACTTGGTTCATCTCGACGGAACACCACCGCGAGACAATCCAGATTGAGGTTGTGGACAATGAAATAACGTATGCATACAATGGCGGTATGGATCATTACTGCGACTACGATTCTGTCAGCGTATACAATGGAAATGAAACCGACGGTGAGTTTGTACAGTCCACAGGCGTCAGAAATCTTGTCTAAAATGTATTAACAATCCTATAAATATAATAAAGATAATGTATTATGTAGTATCGTTATTTTAATTATAGGAACTATCATACTTTATGTTTACAAATTCCTATAAATAATAAATATATTTATAGGAACTTGAATTGTTTTCTATGCATGATTTCTGAGGTCTGTGGTTTGTCCTTTTAGAATGCAGACCAACATTTTTCAAATTCATGTTAAAATTGCATTCCGCTAAACAGACTTAACAGTATTTGTGTAGAAGAGAGAGAGAGAAGATCGTCGACAATTGCACCGGAAGTAGGTTTATTACCTGTCAGACATCCGGGTACTATGTGTCGTTTGTCAACCTCGGTTTTGCCCGACGACAAAGCGTACCTGGATGCTTGTCAAAAACGTTAGAGACAACTTTTCCAAGTCTGTAAATGCCATAACGAAAATGAAATTCGATGCAAAACTAATTCCAAAATAAATTTTTTAGCAGATAAATCACGTATTTATAAGTGAAGCACACTACCAGCTTGCAGTCTTAATAATTATATTATTTTCTTGTTCATATTTGAGCTAATGTCAATGGTATCGTTTAGTTTCTTGATAATTTACACATGATTCTTATAATTATGTGTTAACAGGAGACAGTCTTCTGGGTAAATTCTGTGGCGCATCCAGACCGGTATTTATCGCTTCCGGTAATACAGCCAGGATAGATTTCCACACATCTTCAAGCCGAACTGCGCGAGGTTTCCGAATAAAGTATTTCGCTAGAAAAGGTAAGCTTTTCGTTTTCATATTCATGTTATACTTTAATATCGACAAGTGTAAAGCATGCATTATAAATGATCATCCTAGGGACATTACTTCAATTAAATGATTATATATTAGAATATTGTCATTTTAAGATAGCTTGTTGCCCACAGATAAATTGAATGTACATGATTTCAGATAAATCGTGCTTGTAGTATGCCTTTAACAATCATCAAAGTAAATACATCGACTTTTAAATAAACATTATTGTCCATGGAAGTTCTTCTCTATTCAGAGGGTGATTGTAACGTGAAGTTGAGAGCTTCATATACTCCATTGTATGTGACGTCACCAGGTTATCCAGAAACGTATGGCGAGTAGGTACTCTCAAACATTGTTTAAATATAATGGTGCCAGGTACATACTGCTAGACAAACATATAAACATAAGTAATGATGATAGATGATCGTGTTACAATATAGTATACTGGTATACATTTCTTAAAAACCTTCTTCAATTTTGTGTTGGATGTCAAACTTCTGAATTATTACTATTATTATTATTATTATTGATATCACTACTACTACTACTACTACTAATACTAATACTAATACTACTACAACTACTACTACTACTACTACTACTACTACTACTAAACTTTTACATATACTACAACTACCTCTGTTATAACAAACGCAGTCACATGTTTTTCTATTTTACATTGACACCCAAGTTTGCTTACTGTATTCCAGTGCGGACATTCCTGATGGCGAGTCCACTGATGCCGATGCTGGTCAATCTGACAATCTTCTCCTCCATCTCCAAGGTGTCTCTTGGCGCGAAAAGGTAGGAATGAAGCCTGCAGCAACCCTAATTAACTGACCCCAGCTGTGATGTACACACACGCATACACACACACGCACGCGCACGCCCACAAACACACACTCACGCACGCACGCACGCACACGTGATGACGTTGTACAGTGTAGTCTAAGGTAATCGTTGGTGCCAGAGGGTGGCACTACTAGAGTAACACGCGGTCATTGTATATACAACTGACACATTACGACACTATACGCCTATTATAGTATGTGTATAGTCTATTATAGTGTTTAGTAGGCAATGGCCGTGAGTTTCAGCGGTTGATTACAAGCGACAATGTCATT
>JAULBP010104505.1:0-10579 GCA_032355345.1 Lepetodrilus pustulosus | reverse complement strand
TAAAGAGATTATTACCCTTATGTCTTTAGATACCGTCAGTATCCTGGTTTTGGGATAAGCACTATGTATTATGCTCGTCAAAGGCTCGCATAATACAATTCTTATCCCAAATGCAGGATACTGACGGTATTGAAAGACACTCGGGTAATAATCTCTATATATCACAGTGGAGGAAACCATTTATTGCATTAAATGTTGCTTATTAGAAATTAGAATAATTTGTAGTCTAGTATAGTTTTAGATACCGGTACAACGTAAACATTATTGATGAGTGAGTGAGTGAAAATGGAGTTTAACGTCACTGCGGGAATCTTTCACCCATTTGCGATGATCATTATTGATGAATTCAACTACTTAAACATTGATCATTCTATCAATCTTACTTTAACTTTTCGCTAAACAGAAATATTTGTGTATCAAACTGTTGTGCACATCAAAAATAAGAAAGTGAATGATAACAGCATTACAAAAGACACAGTCTAATCCGGAAAAAAAACACAATAGCGGCACAAAAAACCAGGGTAATCTCATTGTTAATCTCCGACAATATCATAATTTAGTCAGAAATATTTACACAAATCCTCCCGTCTCCCCCTCCAAAGTCAATATAAGTATCAACCGTCACTATACTGTTAGATGTGGCGGCTTTCTGAGTGGAGATTCGGGCTCCACGGCAGTGTTTCACACAGGATGATGGTGTGTGGTGAATGTGCAGATGAGGGTGGCGCTGTAATTCTGGCTGCCGAGCGGGATCATTTCTTGTCAACATGGCATGGGCACGTCAGCCTGGGCACAAGTGCTGCTTTAAGGACGATAATCTTCAGCTGGAGGACACTGTGTGGTGCCAATTTGTAAATAAGTCACACACACACACCCTCCCAACCTCCCCTGCCCCCACTCCCAAACCTCCACCCCCCTACCCCGCAGGTAAGGTCTTAGCGTAACACTGTCAAGTTGATCATGCAGCCTCAGCATATATTTTAAAACTCAAATGAAGGCCAAGAAATTAAATAATATCATCATGTTTGCTAAAAATGTGCAATTTTCATTAATCTGAAACTATTTTATATATAATTTATTTAAAATTATAAATTGCTTCTATATTTCAGTTTACATAATCTTATTTAATAATCTTAGTATTTGATAGAACGCCCTGTCTGTAGAGTGGCAATACAGCTATCATCTTAATTTGGTCTGTCAGTAGCAGCTGGTGCTCGCAGGTTTACTGCAACATTCAGGGCTACGGATGTTGCAGGTTTCCTCCTGCACTATGCTGACAAGCCATGATATAAGTGAAAGAATCTTGAAACTGGTCCTAAAAGCCAATTTATATAATTGTTTAAAAAAAAATATATCAGCTTAATATATGACCTTTTAAGTTAATATTCATCCTGACCTAGTAAAGAAGAACAGCTATGTAAGAAGACACTGTACCTAGATGTAGAGGATGTACTGGTTGAGGACAATTACTTAGACATAACATCACACCAGCCTATAATGTCATATCCAAGCCATTATGACAATATTCTAACACCTTCTGAGCTAATCCCTCAATTAATTGACACTTCTCAAGATCGTGTTAATATGGTGCGATGTATGTTTAGTAGGAATCCAACCGTGATAAATAGATCTATATCCATTAACAAAATAGACCTTAGGTAATCCTGTAACAAAATGCATGTAACCGAGGACCTTGCCGATCCTGGGATTCGAACCCGAGTGACTGGTTTACTAACCAATGTACTATCGACTAGCCAGAAACAGTAAGAGCATCTTCTATGACACTCAACTACATTAATATCAGAGACCATTATTATTCGTTTATTTTCTACATTGTTTTCCTTGAGCAAATATTAAATAGACACAAAACTTAGAATCGTTAATTAACCCTCTCCCTGCTGGAATAGACACAGATACAGCTCTTTTGGGCATCTCCGGTTGCCTGCAGCAGGGTCAGGGTTACCCCTTTAAGGTACCATTATCTTAAAATTCCAAGCTCCATACATAACACAGTGTACCAATTTCCTATACATTCTACACAGCTATCAGAACACACACAGATTCTGTTTATAAAATCATTGGGTGTATCGCCAGATAAACAAGAAAAGTAAACACATTAATCACTGCACGATATGATTATACATTGTCCTCTAAATATTTCTATTCTAATTCTCATGGGTCGTCGACATTACAATCAAACTGACAGTAAGCTCCGCACACAAATGTACATATGCGACTCCGATCAAAGAAAATGTCCACTTTTAATTAACACTTCTCGTTTATTCTCAAGCACTAACGAGCGGACTTTAAGTACGGGCGGAGGGTGTCAGTGTTTATTCAAAGATGTGTGTTGCATTTAAACAGGGGGTGAATTCAGGCATGGTAGCCTCCTTCTTGGCCAGATTAAAATCAGTAGTATCTGTATTCGGGCCGTGACAAAACGTGCAGAATCAAGGGGGATTAACTCTGGAGTAAACATCGCAGGATGGGTCCAGAGGATCCAGCGACCGCTAAAGTTGGGGGTGTCTCGGCAGATTATTCCCCAGGTGAATCCGATCCTGGATAAAATGTTACAGTTGGCTATCAATTTGAAAGATAATACCAGAAATAGTTTTTGAGAACAAAGGAGTTTGTTTGCATTAACATTGGGTCTCAGATACACGGTCATTTATCAATATGTTAGCGGAAATCCTTTCTAATCCGTAGTGTCCAGTGATATGACTCATATGTCAAGGTAACGTTACATGTAACTTCCACGTGCATGTAGGTCGATATAACTTTTTAAAATAAACCTTGTTAATGGTGGTAAGTACGCAAAAATGTTCAATCTAATGAAACTAAACTTGACCTAGTTTTAAATGAATGCAGATTGTGGAGTAATAGTAATAATAATAATAATAATAATAATAATAATAATAATAATAGCACATGTACAATTTTGGTACATGGTCAGCTTACAGTATCTTATGTACATACAAACTTGCATTTCAAACAGATATCACTGGTAAGAAAAGAAGTTTATTGTCAGCAAGTAAAACCAGTCAGAATTAATTCTCATTTCATAACATTTGATAGATATTTGGCAATCCTATCCTAGCAATGTTCATAGTTCTTACAGTTAGACCTTGTTATTCCGGACACTTTGATCCGTTTTTGTTGAAATCTGACTGGTTTAACCAGATAGCCGGATCATAGAGTCAATAATTCATTGAGTTTATACAGGAAATCCACATTTGTGATGAGTTGACTGGTAAGCTGTTATAACGGAGACCATTACGATTGGGTCTGACTGTATGTATATATGTATCCATTGTCTTCTCATACCAGCTCATAGTATTGCTACTACATTTCATCATTACATCTCTCTGAAATCATAGATCTTCAACATTGTCAGATGTAATACAATATTAATGCTAAATGGGCCTCTCCTCCAATGGTCATTTCATACCTTTGTGGTTTATTTTTTTCTGACTGGCAAAAGATTCTAAAATGTAAAAATAAAATGTAGATAAATCAGTATAGGGAAGTAACAAATTAAACAATGCCAGATAATATTTCACAGGTCCTTGTTTCTTGTATGGCACACATAAACTTCACATATTATAACATCTTGACTGGGTTAAAATAAATAAAAATAAATATATAAATAAGTATACAAAAAAATGGTAAATCGATGTCACGATGCCAGTCTCCTCTTCATGGATCTTTGTTTCTCTTATGTCACCTATCAACCTCACATAATGTTCAAATTACAATCATAGGCTATCAGATTACATACATTGTGATAGTATGAAGACCACGAGAGGTAAAAGAAAATAGATTCATTTGTTAACAGTGTCTGACAATGTACATTGCAAAAACAGTAATTTCAATATAATAGTCTCCACGTTATTCATGGAAAGTATTACATCGTCTCAACAGTTTCTATGTATTGATAGTATTAAGCTGAATAATCCCACAAATAATACTCATGAGAAAGGAAACGTGCTGTTTATTTTCTTCTCAGTGATATTAGTAATCCCACATGATACATGAGATATGCGAGAAGTAAGTGAGAGATACGCAAGAGAAACATGAGACACACGTGAGATAACGTCGGAGATAAACGAATCCAGAGATAGGCATGGAGTCTATGGTGTTGTTTACTATGTATTAAACAGTAACACTACTGAACACAGGAATCTCGCTATTGTCACTTGGGAGTGTGTTGGGCTTTTCCGACCATAAAAATAGAAGCAATTTCGCAGAAATGTTTTATTTAGGAGTTTGTATTTTTGTTTTCATAATAACTGTAGGTGCCATCTTGTATCCATGCACATCATAATATTTTCTTGGAAATATAATACATGTATTACCGTAATTGATTAATCATTGTAATGCAAACAGGTTGACACACTTTGAGAACACAAAATGGTCATAAACCTGCTATACAAATTCATAAATTACTTTTCATCTTAATTGAACATTGAACGGGGATTGTATTATCTAGGATTCAAATTTTTCTAAATTTATCATTCTTGCTCATCCTCGCTCATCCATGGTTGCCAATGAATTAAATTTCCGCTGCGGATTAACAGATTGCGTCTTTGTTCGGAGTCGGTCGGTGTCCAGGCACAGATCGTCATGCAGAAACTCGAGTCAAACAACGAAAAAAGGCTAGTCCGTCTAATTACCGAAATTCCTACGGATTTCTCCTGCAAAACGCGAACAGTAATAAGGAAGAGCGGAGTTTGAAAGGCGATTTATAAACAAACATACACTCCACGGAGATGTTGATTTCCGCGATTTGTCTATTGGCACCTGGTTTGTCGTTAGATTTCTGGTATTTACCTGTAAGGATCTGATGTGTTGTTGTAGGGGCAGCACACCACCAGGAATAGCATCCTCACGTCCAGCCATGTTTGTCGCCTGTACACACTTGTACGTTTCAAAACAAAGACGACGTGTTCAAGGTCTAGATCACTTGCTTAAGACCACGCTAATGAATAACCAAGTTTGTTTTTAATCCGCTTTTTTTAATTACTAATTAGAAATTGCTCATAGGACTGAATGAACTGGCGGAGTATCGAGCACTGAAATAACCTCTTACTTTGGAAGTGAATATATCCACTTGCATGCAACATTGGAAAATGGCAAATGATAACGAAGTCTCTTTCATCAATTGTATAACATCACTGGCAGCACTAGACTACATTACAAATATATCATCAGTTGTATATATATCATCACTTTTCTATAGCAATGACAGTTCAGTAATGATAGTTTCTAATTACTCCTTTCACAATCTGATGTTACTAAATGTTCTTTGAAGCTTGAATGCAATAACATGTTCTTGAATGGTCTGTGGCCCCGAGATTACAAGGTGTTTTGAGTATGATTTCATGCTCAAGCTGAAATCATAACTGGACCTCCAAAAAGACAAGTTGAGCATGAAATTGTACTAAAAAAGGCTTCGTACATTTGGTGCCAGATCGTACTAGTGTGAATGCAATATATATGTCGATGACCATCATCAATATTAAATATGTTAATATTAGAAAAAGCTCAAAATACATTGAACACTTTGTAATATGGACACTGAAGCGTGCGAGAACATTTACACGTCATCGATTATCTTGATCCTCTGTTGGATTGGTTGTAATCCCTGATCCTAACACATCTACAGGGAATCTCCCGGTGCATTTAGTAACGAGAAGATTAATACTACTCAAAATTTTACAATAGGTATCACTAACAAATCTTGGTGGGAAATATAGAGCAATGGACTATGCATACAACGTCATGTGTATAGAAACTGATTTAAAATGGTAATATGTAAATGTTGATATATGTGAACATACTGTCCGTTGCTCTGTACATCCCAACACAATTCCTTATCGGCGACTAGCACTGTTACATAATGTAAACATTTATATATTACCATTTTACATTAGGTAACATTTTACATTAGGTAACAGAGGTAGTCGGCTAGAACGAATTGTGATGGGATATACAGAGAAAATGGACAGTATGTATACATATATGTATATAAATGTTTACATATTACAATAAATGCAGTGCCCTAGGCATTATTCTCTGCTGGACCATTCAACTGATTAACGACGGAGGTCAGAGGTCACAGAACATACATTCATCCATCTGGAGAGGAGGCGGAGAGTTACAGCAGAACAATGCCACCATATTTCATTTTTTAAATATACAAATTTACGTGATGAAATAACCTGTCATTGGTTGTGCTTAATATGAAATTCATAAACAGATATTGCAATAAATTCTGAAGAATTAATTATTAGCTTGAATCCGAATATTTACAATACTCGACCCCTCCAAAAGTACATGTCTAAATTTATATAAAAACGATTATTTGTGATTTAGATTACGCATATAATTTTAGTATAGTAGGTTAATCAATATATCTTCATATCTCATAGTGTCATATGGTTCATTATTAAATATAAATAGTTGCATCCTCTAAGAGTACACGAATAAAAATGTATGGACAGTCTTGAACTACCTTACACTTTCTTGATATATACACATTAGGATACTGATCCAATAAGACAGCTCAATACGGCTACTTCCGTGAATCTCTGCATTTTGTCCTTTATTTGATTTCAACACCCAGGAGGCTGAGCTATCTCACACCATCGAGTAATATGTCAACAATCTCCCTCAACCATATGAATATCCTAGCCAATTTAAAATTCATAATCTGTTCACAAAGAGAGAGGCCCTCGTGAAGGAATGTCCGAAATGGACGCAACCGGTTCTGCACTGTTTGTCCAAATCTGAAATCAATGCAAATGGTCAAGCCCTGGTCAAGATGACCGACTGTGTCCAAATACTCAGACGCAACGTCAAAATCCGCGGCATGTAAAACACGATCGGCTCGAGCCCACGTGGCTGAACTCCCCACACCTTTGGAACCTCGGTTAAGGAATGGCCATGTGTTAAAGAGTGATGACGAGCACTCGCGTACCTCCGAGCAGCTAATCCGCTGCAAACAAGCGCTATCCCGTGTAAATATTACGAAGCCGGGGACGCCGACATTGTGCACCGCCGATCGGCTTTGTCCACCGATGGCGATCCCCAGTGTGCCGGTCAGACCAATGTTTGGTGACCACATGGCGATACAGGGGGAAATCGAAATGAAACAAATTCACCAGTAGATTTCATCTTTTGATGTTCTTTTTGGACCTCGAGTTCATTTGCAAATATTTTTTATGAGTAAACATGACGTGTCTTCATTTTGAGGAAACAGAAGATGAATTCAAAATTTTCAAAGCAACTTGAAGGTTGGTTTGGATTTTCGAGTCAATGTGTCATTGTGATTCTCTGCTAAAGAAACTTTTTAGTTATGTAGGAATTGATTGATTGATTAATTGTTGGTGACGAAAGATTTATTACAGTGACAATATCCAGTCACTCCATCTATTGAGACTATCTGACACTGCATAGTAACTGTATAACAAGCATATATATTTAATCCTAATATACAACAAACTCCCCTAGAGTGTAATAAAGTCTTATCCTAGCTAATATCCTCATTAAACCAGTAATTATTACAATTATACTATAAGAAAACAATAGTAATGTATTTACTTTGTTGATTTCTCCAATGGTCTGAAATCAGTAATTATTATGATTATACTACAAGAAAACAATAGTAATGTATTTACTTTGTTGATTTCTCCAATGAAGTCTGAAGTCAGTAATTATTATGATTATACTACAAGAAAACAATAGTAATGTATTTACTTTATTGATTTCTCCAATAAAGTCTGAAATATACCTATAGATGCAAGCCTTGCTATTACAAACCACAAAAGTAGCGAAAAGCTAGTCCTGAAATTAACAGATATGTCATATTTTGTCATGTTAATATTACAAAATGATATCAAATTATAACCTGCATTAATGCAGCAATCTCTTTAGTGATTCAAGACAGTGTTTAACTATCAAAATGTTTTTAACTATCTGTTCTGAGAAATTTGAATAAAATAAGCAAAAGAAAAAGAATCTTTAATAATAGAAAATGCAGCCAAGCAGCAAAATTCATTTAAAGAAGGGTCTCACCTTGTCAAAGGAGGAATCAAAAGTGCTGACAGATCTTCAGACATTTTGAAAGCTGATCAGGACAAATTCAGCTGGTGGTCTACATAATAAAACTAGCCTTCTATTACAAACGCTGTATCATGGGATGCCCTTCAATACATAATTACAGCTTACAACACCTCTATAGACATGTATGTTCCCGGAGATTGGACTTCATGCTGGGGGATAGACACCAATACAACCTTAATTTTCTGCCGATTTCTATCTGCAAACCAGACTTTATTAACACAACAATGACTCCTATTAAATGGAGGTTTTCATCAGACATAACGCAGTGTCGCGATGTTCGGCACGTCATTGAAGAATGTATGAATAGGAACAAATATCTCGAGGCTTCAAACGTAATTCCTGATAATTATCTCTGCGGTGAGGAAAGCTCAGACACAGATTCTTGGCGACTTATGATAGCGTAAAAGTTGGAATTACTTTAAATATGACATTGGTTCACCTTTCCTATCTGCCTCGATTCATCCTCGCCATTTATGCGTGGAAACTAGTAACTATGTTTCTGGAAACTTTATAAATACTCGTAATTATTTCTGGAGATATTTTTGAACCTGAAATTGTTGTCTGAAACATAACAGTACATTTCTCTACATTTGATACGCCTTCGAACTGACAAAATTCATAATGCAATCATATCAAAGTATTGAGAATGTTGTTGATTTAGGATATTACACAAGAATCGCCACAGTGATGCCACTGCCCGATATATAACTGTCCTTCAAATAATGAAACTTTTATTAAATAGGGGTTTGGTGCCACTTTCAAGATTGTTTCACTTACATCACGGTTTTCCAGTTTAGAACAGTAGCTAACATGCAACATCCGTAGCAATAAACCTTCAAGTACCGACAGACCAAGGACTTCAAGAATTACATACACAGAAAACATATATATACCCCCACACACATAATCATTGGCAGATGTCAAATGTCAAGGTCATTTAGAGGTTTTAATGTTTGTGAATGAACAAAGGTTCTACTGTATGTCCGTATGTCTGTATGTCCTTGGGCCGACATTTTTGGTTTGTAATTGACACACGTGGTCAGCCACATGCTGAACCATTCTGCGAAAGTTCTGGATAAAACACTGTTTACATGTATGTCTGCTTGTATATAACTTCCTTTTGGCAATATCCCCCAACATATCTGACTCAGTGACATGTCTATAATATAAAAGTTGGGTGTTGTTATGTAGGCATATTTCCCACTAGTCTCATTGTCCAAGATTGCAATATTGAAAATCATGGAAATATTTCTAGATAACGTTAAACCCTCTCCCTGCTGCAGGCAACCAGAGATGCCCTAAAGAGCAGTATATATGCCTAATCCAGCAGAGAGAGGGTTAACATGGATACAGCAACTGAGCTATATCCTGGATGCCTCCTGTTGGAATTAGACAATGGAATATTGTGGAAGGAAAAATTTCCAAACCAGGCATTGAAATTATGAAAAATATTTGAATATGGTTTCATGCTCAAGCTCAAATTTGATAGGGAGATTTGTGAACAAAACTTTGAGTTGAGCATGAAATTGTACTAAAAATGTGTCGCAATCTTGGGATCAAGGCTGCTGCTAGAAAACATACAACTTCATGAGAAAGCCAAGTTAAACCATTGGTCATCAAATGAAATCATATCTAAATGCCAAGATTAAACCATTGAAGTCTTTGTTAAACTCCATATTTAAACCATTGGTCATCAAATGATAACATTTCTAAATGCCAAGAATACACCATTGAAGTCATTACTAAATTCCAAGTTTATACCACTGGACATCAAATGAAATAATTGCTAAATGCCAAGTTTAAACCATTGTTCATCAAATAAAATAATTGCTAAATGCCAAGTTTTAACCATTATTCATTCATCAAATGAAATAATTGATAAATGTCAAGTTTAAACCATTGGATATCAAATGAAATAATTGATAAATGCCAAGTATAAACCATTGGTCATCAAATGAAATAATTGCTAAATACCAAGTTTAAACCATTGGTCATCAAATGAAATAATTGCTAAATGCCCAGTTTAAACCATTGGTCATCAAATGAATTCACTGCTAAACTGTGTACTGGACCAGCCATTGTTTATAACTTTTCAAAACATATAATTCCATGGAATTTGGCAACTGCCAGACCTCACAACATTTCTACCACCATTTTCCATTGCAAGGAGGAACAAATCAACATCACAATACCAAAATCACAATGACTCAATCCAACATGGTCGAAATACCAACACCTGCATCAAACATGGCCAGGCCATTAGGAGTCACATTAAATCCTGCCCGTTTCCAGAGACTTGATGGCATTTAGTGCAAGGTGCTTGCTGGCCATGCAATGGGTCCAGGATTCTACAGAGCAAAGAGAGAGAGCAGAGAGAGAGAGAGAGAGCAGAGAGAGAGAGAGAGAGAGAGAGGGGGAGAGAGAGAGAGAGAGAGAGAGAGAGAGAGAGAGAGAG
>JAULBP010104494.1:0-10579 GCA_032355345.1 Lepetodrilus pustulosus | reverse complement strand
TGATGTTGGTGAAAGATTCTAGAAAGCGACTGTAAAATTCAGCTGGTGTTTGCCGGTTTAGTTGAAGGTATGCTCAAGCTCTAAACTGACAAGTCGCGATACAAGTGAAAGCGGATCTAAACTATATTATTTACAAAAATCGTATTTATTATTTTTCTTATCATAATCATTTATTGTAATAGGGGTCTATAGTCTATAATTATTGTTCAAACACGAAATGTTAACAGAATTTTGCTCGAGAAGGAGTGTCCCCTCGATATAACGCTGAAGTTTCGGTCCATGACCCCGCATCTGCGGTGCATCAGACTGTTATATCTAGGGGGCACTGTAGTTCTGTTGGTTGACGAAAGAAAAATAAAGCACGTGCTGTGGAGCTGGTATCATGAGACATGGGGATGTCTAAATTTAGAAAAGACTTATGCCTATGCTACACATGCAACTGAATCGTCGTACGACTGGCTTTATGCCGACTCCCAACCGTCTGCGTTACAGAGTCGGCGTTGTGACAAATTGTAATTGCATGTGTAGCATATGTCATCGGCCTAAAAAAATAACTACGACTAGTCATGGATGATACCACGATGAGTCTGCATTAGGCGAGAGAGAATATGCACAGTAATGACTGGCTAAATATACTCGCGAAAAGAGGAGATAACTAAAATCTCCTTTAATTATTAACAATGGAAACAATGTTATTGAAATCACTCTCTCGTATTAAGATGGTAATATTGTTTTTCAGACGGCCCTCTGAGCGTAATGATTGCTGCTGGACCCTTTACGACCTCTGACACCGTGACCTATGAACCTTTGGCTGACCTCATGACATATATGCAGCGAGACCATCCGGATGTGTGCATCCTTGTAAGGAAGGGAAATTAATTTGCGAAAATATGAGGCCCTGTTTGTTTTATACACAAGTTTGAAATATTCCTGCAGCAACATAAAACAGCAAATTAATCCATGAAAATCTCATGTAAAATTTGAGTTTTGCAAGATACAAATGTAAAATATTCCTGCAGCTACAGAAAACAGCAAATCAATTGAATAAAATCCCTTGCATAATTTGAGTTTGGCATGACACAAATGTGAAATATTCCCAAAGCAATATAAAACAACAAATCAGTCGATCAAGAACCTGTGGAAAATTTGAGTCCATTTTTCATGGCATAAGGGTGAAAGAGTCACACTGTGAAGTAAAGGATTAATTCAATCACTCTAATAATTCGAACAGCAGAAAATAATAAAATTTGTAGCTGTTCGAATTATTAGAAAAAGATGAAAATTGAAAATGATCCGTGTTCATATAATTAGAGACAACCAAATTAAAGTATAAAATATGGTGTTATTGACATGGTAAAGAAATGAAGGATTTGTTTTTAAAAAAGATTTTGTTTGGAAAAATGACTTCAAATATTTAGAAATTTGAAAAACATTGTCATGTTCGTATTTTTTAGGGTCAGAAAATTGGGTTATTTTTGACAATTAATTTGGGTATACGCATTATTAGAGGATTTGAATTATTAGAGTAATTACTGTATATGCACTTATTTTCAGCTTGGACCATTTGTTGATGTCAAGAATGAAGAAATTGAGGTTTGTTTCAATTGAATTTTCATCTTTCTTTATATAAATTATTTCTGCGGTCATTTAAATTTTTTGTTTTGTTCTCAATATTAAGTTATTCTGAAGTCATTTTATTTGTGGTTGTTATTTTCCCCAATAATATGAATTAATTGCAAATGTTGTTGAATAATTACAGAAAGGCTCCCTAACTTGCACATTTGAAGAGGTTTTCCAGAGAAACATAGCACAAGTAGCCTGCTTAGCGGACAAGTAAGCACCCACATCTTTCCATTAAGCCGAAAAGCCTTTATTTTCTCAGAAATTCAGTCTGACATTAGCAAGACAGGTAGTGCAATGTTAGAATGTTGGACTTAGGTTTCAAATGCCCTGAATTCAAATCCCATCCCGGTGTTCGGGCATTGATATTTCACAGAAATTAACATTTTCAGGATAAAGGAGAACAGAATCACAGAAATTAGCTCTTTTTAAAACTTGGATAAAGAGTTCTTGACTAGATTGCGTTAGTTTAGTTTGAGTGAATAGGACAAAGGCATTTGCAGTCTGACATCTGTTAATGTAGCACGTTGGAAATTGAAAGTTCCGGAAAAGAAATTATTACTGGAATATTTTCATGCAAATGTTTCAGCAATATGTGACTATGATATTAATCTAAGAATCCAATTCCTTAAAATCAATCTTCATGAAAGTTACTTTCTGACGTGATATTGATAGGATGCACTGTCCGTGGATTGACTATAGATATCATCCTTGGTCTGTCGGTACCAGCCAGTGCTCGCAGGTTTATTGCAACATTCAGCTCTACGGATATTGCAGGTTTCCTCCTGCCCTAAACTGACAAGTCGTGATATTAGTGAAAGATTCTAGAATGCGACTAAACATCATTACAACAACAAAATAATAATAATTTGATTGGAAAACAATTGGTTTGGAAGGGGTCCATTTGGATGGCAAAGAATTGGTTTGGAAGGGATTCATTTGGTTCACAAAGATCTGTTTGGAAGGTATCCATTTGTTTGGAAAAAAAATTGCTTTGGAAGAAAGGGATTGTAAAGGAAAGGAGGGTTTCCTTATTCCCGCTGTGACGTAAAGCAATAATTCAATCAAAACCTTTGTTGGAGAGATGATGGTAGAAGGAGATGGTATCAGTTTCAATGGGAGGGGTTTTGAGGTGAAGGGGTCAAATTGCAGGGGATTGGATTGGTTTTGAGGGGATCAAATTGGAACGAGGGGCGGGGTCAAATTGGAAGGGAGGGGAGGACAACGGAAGGGAGGAATTAGAAGGAAGAGGCATGGTTTTAGGGGATCATGAACATTATTATTTTGGAGAGGATTGAATAGGAAGGATCTATTTGGAAAGGATCCATTTGGTTGGCACCACTCCTGGAAATATCGACTCAATGTGATAAACATGGTATTTGAGAAAGAAAAAAACATTGAATATCCTATATGTCTATTACGTTACCATTGGGGTTCTCCAGTTGGCTGCAGCAGAAAAAGGGTTAACCAACTTCATAAGCCATTGATAGAAGTATTGGTTCCAGGCTCAGTTGATAATTACGTGGGTTTATGTGTATATTTATATGTGATTAGCTATAGTGGATATATTAGAATTATTGTATACATTTGCCCATTGGTGGCGACATATTTATCGTAGCTGGCTTATTCTGCATGAATAGATGGTTGGATGGTGATCTATCCCTTATCCGACAAAGTCAAAAGACTATGGTTTACTAAAAGATGGATTAACTAATAATAATAATAATAATAATAAATAGTAATAATAATAATAAATAGTAATAATAAGTCATTTACATAGTGCCTATGATCTAGACTAGCTACTGGCGCTAAGCAAGCATTAATTTGTTAGTTCCAGTTACGCGATCATGACAAATTCTTTACATAACTACATGTATACAAAAATTATTATCCTTCCTTTCATGTACCGGTAAGTTCCTTGTGTTTTTACAAATACATGTAGTACTAATATCCATAAACCCCGCCTGGGAGATTGACAAATAATTCACTTATTACCCACTGCTATGACAACGGCATAATGTCTTTACATAGGAATCGAAGGCGAGTGCCATGACGTCACACTGCTATATATGAGGTTAGGTCACAATGATCAAGTACGGCCATACTGGCCTACTACATTTTCAGGCAGACAAAAGTTTTGATTGAATTTAGACATTGTGTTCACATACAAACATGACGGTAGGATAAATTTGTTGTCAATTCGTCCCTCAGGGTATATGGAATGATGCACCCAGCTTGAGAGCCCTTGTACGCCGAGCTCTCACGTGGGGTCCATCATTCCATATACCCCTCATGATGAGTTGACAACTTACAGTATATAGGACTTGCCGAAAAGTCTAGTTGCACCTGAGTTACTTCCCTTGAATTACCTCTCATTTTCTTAAAAGAAATTTGCCAATGTAAACAAAAATATTTATATATTTATGAAATCTGGGTCATGTGGCCTGTAATTCTGAAATAAATCTTGTCATGTCTTGTCATAAGATACAGTTATCGTGGTTGATATGAAATTTCTCATACGTTGGAATATAAAACACAATTAATTAAGGGCCAAAGTCTTTTTGGACATACAAGTTTAGCTTTATATATTATTTTACAATGAATAATGTCTAGATAATGTTTCTAGAGTCCCCAAATACTCTTCAAGAACTTTCATACACATTGGAAAAATTAATATACTTTTCAGACATGTTGGAGAAGGAAATACTGAACACCAGATTCCTTTAGCCAAGTTCCAAAATTTGGTAGAAAGTTTCGCCAATCTAATTACAATTGGATACGAAGGTTTCATTCTCAAGATATGTGGACAACGTATAGCGTCCATATATATCTTGGGAGTGAAACAACGTACTACGGTTCCCTTAACACTTGGCATTCATACAACCGACACTTAGGATCACCGTACCCACATATCCACTGTTCGCATCACATGTTTAGTCAATTGATTGTTGACACTGTATACGCGGTCCCTGTAAGATAAGATTACTCTCAAGTGGTAAGCTATTCAAATATATGCTCATTGTATAGAGATAATATTTCCAGTTGGGCGATTGATAGAAGCACTTATTGTTGCATAATCAACGCCATTGTGTTGTCGACTCGTACGTAAATGTATTTCGAAGGACTCCAGTAGTTGCCCTTGAGTCTCAATGAACTCCGAGATGATCATCACATGTTTATATAACTCCAGTAACGGGAATAACTATAAGCGTTATTCACTTGAATTGTGAAATAGTTGTAAGGAAATATGATGAAAGTTTGCTTTAGTATAGGGCCTACTGAAGATTATTGTCATTGCCCGTAATAAATAAGACCATTGTATCGGAGTAGGTTAGGCCCCATGGTACAAAACATTCTTTAGTACGATTCCATGCTCAACTCAGAATTTGCATTGCGATTTTAGCATAAAAATTGAGCTGAGCACTAATAATATTGGATCAAAGAGAACTTCATAACAGGTCCAGATTCACAATGTTTCTTGCTATCGGTGCATACATATATAGGCCTACATATACCGGTATATGCTTATATCAGATGCATAGGTTGTATGATCTCCATGGAGCTGAGAATGAATGTGAGAGCGCGCCGATCCATTGGGGTAAAACGTGTATGCATGCTATATGAACAGCTTTCGAGCGTGGATTTGGCGCATTATGCATGAATGCAGCCTACCTACACATTCGTCATTATTATTTGTATGTAAACATATAATCATTAGGATAACACTTTTAATCACACACACACACACACACACTGACACACAAAACACACACACACACACTCTCACACACACACACACACACACACACAAAACACACACACACACACTCACACACACAAAACGCACACACACACACTGACTCTCTCTCCCCCTCCCCCTCGTTCTCTCTGCTACACACATGCAGAAATGTTAACCTACATAATAAATGGACATATGAGGTACATGTTACATATAATTATTATATAAGTTTAATTATGAACCCTGTAGACTACTGGACTATAACACAGGCAAATGTTTAATCCTCTTATAATATTACATGCAATATCTGATTATAAGGAATATAGACCTAGTATCTATACTGATAAGAAACATTTAAAGGAACGCATGATAGAGATAATTATGACACGACATTATTGCTAAGCGGGTTTTTTTTAACCTTTACCATATAACTGATCGATATGCCAAAATTTAACAATAATCTTTCTTTGCTTGCGTAGAACATGATACAATGAATAAATTACCCATGTATCAAAATGTGATCTTTATTAAAGGTAAATTTGAAACTGTTATTCTGAAAAAAATAATGGTAAGACAGTACCTGAATTGCAGATTATTGGTATGATTTCAGGCGGAATATCAACATAACAAGTTGCTATACACGTCAACAAATCAAACAGGATAATGTATATCGAATTTGGAACTTATTCAGTATAAGTACTGAAAGAAAACAAATAAGGCAATGTATTGTTTTGTAGTAAACCACATTTTCCATATGGTGATCATAAAATGATACAATTATTAGAAATCTAAAATATTGTGTATCTAGTGTGTTTCCCATGTGTTTACCAATAGCTGCAGAGCTTCTTGGAACACTGCAAGTTCTAATTTTGTAGTGAACGATACTGCGCCATTCCTCTCATAGATATTCAAACTGTTCATCAAAGATATTGAGATCTACAAGGCGGTGCATAAGTTCCAAATTCGAAAATAAATATCCTGTTTGACTTGTTGACGTGTATAGCAACTTATTATGTTGATATTTCTCCTGAAATAATACCGCAATAGGCTATATACTGTCTTACCATTATTTGTTAGAATAACACGTACAGTTTCAAATGTACCTTTAATAAAGGTCATATTTTGATGCATGGGTAATGTATTCATTGTATCATGTTTTACACGAGCAAAGAAATATTATTGTTAAATTTGAGCACATTAGTTCTATTGGAAAGGTTATAAAACCGCTTAGCAACAATGTCGTGTTATATCCCTATTACAATACATGAGTTCCTTTAAATGTTTCTGTCAGTATACTGTATCTCCAAAGTGTAGATATGCATTAGTTTTGATAATGCAAGGGGCTTATAATTCCAATTACTATTTAATTCATAATTATGATATAGAACTGTAGTTAAATATCCTTTCTATGATGCTTTTCAGCATACCCGTACATGCCTAAAGCTGTCTCAATATCAACTCTTATAAGCTATGATACTACAAAATATATGTTTAGGCCTATCAGAGACCATAATACAGTATGGTCTCTGGGCCTATTAAACAACATCCCCCATATATAGAGGGGTGGTGAACCATAGTTGAACTTGATAATAATTTGTGAAATCTATTGCTCTTTGACACGTGCAATATCAAATGCTATTCATAGGCTATCATAAATGACTTTTTATAGTTAATTTTCCTATTTATTGTGTTGTAAATTTATATCATGTGTATTTACAAAATTATGTGTAAGCAGCTATGTACGTACATATACCGATGACTCGGTAGGCTACAAATGAGAACTCTCGTATTCGCATTTTTTGTTCGTTTTAGTTGAAATTGTGTATGTAGGCTAATATTGCCTGTATAACCTGCTTACGTGAGTGAATGCTTTAGCATGATATGTACACGTATATTTACACGTAGGACGAAATGACCCTACTGAAGTTGGTGCGAACGGGTTTTGGTGCGAAACGACCCGTAACCTGAAGTGCTCCGAAAAAGGAAGCTGGCGTCAGTCACTGCGAACCCCACTCCTCTAGAGCCTCACCACGACATCAACACAGTTCACTTTTTTCTGCTTTGTGTTTATCATCCGAGAAACAGATGGCATCATAGGTGACCTAGAACATGATACGTACATGTATGCATTCTTGATGATGTAGTGTTGAAAACATTCAGTAGATACGTCGTAACACTAACCGATTATTGGTCCGTGTACAGTGTAATGCAGGCTACGTAGAGCATTGGCTTAGTGCATATGCACTGTCGAACTCTTTACACTAAAAGTTAGACTTCTACATCCTCAGTCGTAACGTTATAAGTCGACAGCGAGACAACGCACTTTATTTAGCTGACATCACTCCTCATTCAGGACTACAACTAACATTGAAATGTTTGCCATTCATGGATATATCAGCGTCTTGACGTTGTTGGCGGTGTTCGGCCTGGGTAGTTGCAACTCTTACGTTCGAATCCTAACCCAGGCAGTGGCCACACCTCGGACACGCCTACCCAAAGGTTTGACGGACAGTCTGCTTCAGCTCGTAAACTACGACTTCGACCTGTTGTTGGATCGTCTCGGGGGTGGCGCTGGGCTCGTGCAGCTCGTGCAGGGCGGGGATGGGGTGACTGGTGCAACAACAGCAGCACCATCTCCAAAGCCTGTTCCTAACCAGCTATGTGTCAATCAGACTGGTGAATTCTTGGCAGGTTTAATTAGAAAAGAAACATGGGCATGGTATAGTAAGTATATATAACAATATTATTTTATAATATTCGTAATATTAATATAAATAATATAATCAAATGTACGTAATATTATATTAATAATCAGCTGAAAATAATGGTAGTACTGTACGAACAATTGTTGGCAAGTGTTCAACATGTGACCCCACTCCCTTTTCTTTATTCATTCCATATACACTCGTATCATTTTACAGCATACAATATCTGTGACATTAACCCTCTCCCTGCTGAAGGCAACTGGAGAAGCCCTAAAGAGCTGCATGTGTCTGTATAATCCAGCAGGGAAGATGCTTGGTTAAAATAACACAATTTTGTAAGAGTACTGATGTAACAACATGGCAACAAATACATGTAAAACTGAAACTCGCATATGTTTTTCGAGAGAAATCTAATGAAGCAGGATGTCGCATGATATGACCTCGGCTAACGAACGGATCTGTTCATCGGCTAACCAGCAGATCTGTTTGAGGAATAATAGTGTAACATAGACCAGTTATACGCCTTTGTATGCATATAATGAAGAAACCGTAAGTATAGTGTCCTACCGTATACAGATTGAGGACCGCTAGTATAAAAAACATTTTATTCACATTATCGTGGGGGTGCAGTGGTATTTTGTCTACCATACACAGTGATGCAAAGGTTTTTGGAAGTACAAACATGATTTTAGGTATGTCAAGTGAATGTACTTTGAATTTGTGTCTAAGAACTAGTCCCAAATAACCATAAATTATGCCATTAATTTTCGGCAAAAGCAATGTTTCCAGATAACTGTTCAAATCAATCCAATGGTGATTGTATTCCTGATTCTTGAGAAATGCTGGTTTCACGAAAAGGTTATTTATGGGTATAGCGTTTTCACATACCAGACTGAAAACACTAGATCAAACAACCAATATTTTCACATGTCTGACTCTGACATCTCGCCCACACGTCTGAAACTTCATCCACACATCTGACATAACACCTACATGTCTGACATCTCACCCACACAGACATTGTATCCACACATCTGACATATCATCCACATGTCTGACATCTCACCCACTCATCTGAAATCTCATCCACATGTCTGATCCACATGTCTGAAATCTCATCCACATGTCTGAAATCTCATCCACATGTCTGACATCTCATCCACACATTGGACATTTCACTCACACACTTGACATCTCATCCACATGTCTGACATCTCACCCACTCATCTGAAATCTCATCCACATGTCTGACATCTCATCCACACATTGGACATCTCATCCACACATTGGACATTTCACTCACACACTTGACATCTCATCCACATGCTTGACATCTCACCCTCATGTATGACATCACTAACCTGTATGACATCTCACCAACATGGATGACATCTCACCAATGTATGACATCTCACCCACATGTATGACATCTCAACCACACATCTGACATCTCACCCACATATCTGACATCTGGCCCACACATCTGACATCATCAACATGTCTGACATCTCTCTCACATGTCTGACATCTCTCCCACACGTCTGACATATCTCCCACATGTCTGACATCTCTCCCACATGTCTGACATCTCGCCCACATGTCTGACATCTCACCCACATGTCTGACATCTCTCCCACATGTCTGACATCTCACCCACACATCTGACATCTCACCCACATCTCCCACACGTCTGACATCTCGCCCACATGTATGACATCTCACCCACACATCTGACATCTCGCCCACATGTATGACATCTCGCCCACATGTCTGACATATCACCCGCATGTCTGACATCTCTCCCACACGTCTGACATCTCGCCCACATGTCTGACATCTCACCCACACGTCTGACATCTCTCCCACACATCTGACATCACGCCCACATGTATGACATCTCGCCCACATGTATGACATCACGCCCACATGTATGACATCTCGCCCACATGTCTGACATCTCACCCACATGTCTGACATCTCACCCACATGTACAGTGTTCGACTCCGCCGGGAAGCCAGGTTCTGGACTGATGCGGTTCCAGGTGCAGTTCCTCGGAGACTACGAGGAATGTATTGCCGTGACTGCCACTCCCACAGGAAGCAGACCATTCCGCGGGAAATACTGCATGGCTAACCTCCCTCTCGTAGCAAATGTTCCGCGGAACGTAAGTATGAATGAAATTGGGCCTGAGATTATGAAACCTTTATGAATAGGATTTTGTACTGAATTCAGTTTTGTTCACAAATCCCCATTATGTACAATTTAAGCTTGAGCATGAAATTGTACTCAAACAGTTTCATAATCTTGATGTCAAAACTAATATTTGTAGTCATAATCTGAGCTAATTTCCTAATTGATCAGGATCCTAAGGATTAGTGGAAATTTTAATAAAGTTCTATATTTTTTCTGGTTAATTTTTAATATGAAATGTGCTGCCCCAAATACAGTGCCCCCTCGATATAAGGCTGTTCGATACAGAGCGGATTCGGATATAAGGCTGGGTCAGATGTGGACC
>JAULBP010104483.1:0-10581 GCA_032355345.1 Lepetodrilus pustulosus | reverse complement strand
TTGTGAGAGAGTGTGGGAGAGAGAGAGAGAGAGAGAGAGAGAGAGAGAGAGAGAGAGAGAGAGACAGAGAGAGATAGAGTGAGAGAGAGAGAGAAAGAGAGAGAGAGAGAGAGAGAGATAGATATAAAGATAGATGAGAGAAAGGGGTTAGAGATGGGAGAGAGAGGAGAGAAAGAGTTATTTGCACAAACTGGTAAACCGCACAGGAGCACACTAGTCTTGAATAACGATTTTAAGATGAAACAAAACAACATCAAATACATCAAGACAAATCCTCATCAACAAATAAAAACGACAACACAAATAGGTGCTCTACAAGAAAAACAAAATCAGATAACCACGTGATCCCCATGATAAGACCGTCATGCTCTAGAAAATGGCCAACTACACCTTTTTATATTTAGCATAGATCTATGTACAGTGTGTGCAGTCTATTTCAGGCTCATGATGTCTATAGTTATTTATGATTACGAGTGGTAAGATCCGTTATGACCCATTAACCATGGCTAAGACAGTATATAGGGATTGTATAGCTGATGGCGTATTAAAGATTGTTTTTTGTTTTGTTCCCAGTTCGTTCCACTAATGGTTACCTACCTAACATATATATGTTACAGTTAATCTGTATAATCAGGTAATCTGTATAATACTTGACGTAATCATTGAATTTCGGTTCACTAAGTCTGTTTGTAAAAAGGCTGAAATGACAAAATTATTCCCTTTTATAGCCAGATAGAATGGCATGAAAGAAAATGAAGGTAATATGTAAATTTGTATAGGCATTCATACAATTTTGTATGAATAATAATAGAAATGCATGCAATTTTGTTTGAATACATATAAAACATCTTAATTGTCTTTCATCAAACTCATGCCATTCTATCTGGCAATTAAAAAGAATCATTTTGTCATTTCAGGCCTTTTACAAAGAGACTTAGTGAACTGAAATTCAATGAAGAAATCAGGTATTATACAGATTAACTTTAACATATATACAGTATGCAGCATGTTCAGTGTGTGGACTATGAACTAATTCAACAGCACGGCTGATACACGAACAACCTAATGTTTTCTAATAAAGACAATTGTAAAATATTAGTACTACAGCACTAACTAGAAAAAACATTAGCATTCGCTATTTAATTTTTTTGAAAATGTATTTGGTTAGTTAAAATGTTCTCGTTAAAAGAATATTAAAATGGCAAAGCCTGTAGGTTATTGGGCATATTTTGCTGGCGGCAACAGTTGGTGGGTGTGGGGCGGGGATGCGCGGCAATTTGCAGTTCTATAGAAGTTCCACAAAAACATACACGCCTCGGGCTAGTTAGCCGTTATCTCATCCAACAAAAGAACACTTCATACGTATACATATTGCTGTTAGTATTAACGGAAATGATAACACTAGATGCGCTGAATTAACCTCTCGGCGGTGTGTATGTCCATATATTATCTGCAAAGCAATAGCTGAATATTTTAAATATCCGTATCTCCTATTTGCACAACTCGCGATCAAATAGCTCACGTCTTCGCGCAATACGTTAGTCATTAAACGGGAAAGATGATTTGTGTAACGTTAGTTCTGACTCCAAGGGCAATCTCTGACTGCGAATATTCTCCACGAATGATGGTGAGACTTAGCAGACTGGAAATCCCTCTGTGAAGATAATAATTCAATTGTATGCAAATCATTGCTGGCAGTTAAAGGGGCTTGCACAATACTTGAGAGCGCGCGGCATTTCATTGCCTGTTAACCCTAGGATATATTTTGTCGACGAGGATCGATTAGCCGTTGGGACCAGATTAGCAATGTTGATCACGCCAATCTAAGCATCAGTCAAATCTACCTTAAAATCTCCACTGTCGCAGGGTGATCGATGGCTTTGGGGTTCATGTCGAAACTGTCTGTGGACCATAAGGAACTGGAAGGAATTTGTCTCGCTTTGAACCATCAACTCTCTGAACTGTCATCAACATAACGTTCCTCGTAGCCTAATTCTTCCGAAATCACGACGACGAATCGTTAATTAGAACCTGGCAGACATAATTCTTATGTGTGTCTTTGTATATTAATAACTTATCTATGACTAGGAGCACATTCCGATAAACCGATATTCATTGAATTCATATGTCATAATATATATTACCTGTGACATATACGACACGACTAGTATACAAGCTATCGGATGTGTCATCAGTGGTGTACAACCGATGCTAGCTTTTCTAAGTGAAGTCTGTACAATATACCAGTAGTATCCAGCTCGATCGATGGTAATGCGTTCTGAAGAAGAGGTGACGAGGTTGTTCGCGTGACACATAGACACATATTCTGTACGGCCAAAAGACATAAGAACAATTGTGCTCGACGTACCGATGAGCTCTATGCGACATGTGTCACACACACCGAAGCCAATGAATTAGACGTGTTTTCAAGAGAAACGAAAAAAAAACCCAAACGTACAGCAGCGCACGCGTACAATCTAAAGGAACTCTACGTTACTTCACGAAGTTGAATATTTAATGGAATGACGTGTTGTTTTCTAGCATTAGCGACGATTCGAGGAAAGTGAAGACTGGTCACGACTACTGTAATTTACCTGTCCTCGACAGAGACGTTAGCTAGCTGGACGTTTGCGACTTCCGCCAAGAGGACACGACCAGCAGAACCGTTAGTTAACCTGCGTTACCAGTGCGTGTAGAGGTCTGTTAACACCCAGGACAATCGTGATACAGCTGAACCTTCACCACTATCGTCACCATGGACAACTTCACGGGCAACTACACTTACGAAACTGTTTACTACCCGCTGGTAAAACAACCAGTGCATATGATAGTTGTTCTGTCTCTGGCGTACGGCTTTGTGTTCTGCATGGCTCTGGTCGGAAACATCAGCGTTATCGCCGTGATTTATAAAGACAAGCGGTTCCATTCCGTCACGTATGTTTTTCTGGTTAACCTGGCCTTTGCCGATGTGATGGTGGCGCTGTTTTGTCTGCCCATAACACTACTGACGAACATCTTCAACGGTAAGTATTATATTTAGTTTAACATTCATACATAATAAATCATCATTGCTCATATTTCCGTCGGTATTGATCAATTAAACAGTAATGTTATAATACACATTGGTATGGTGTATGCCAATAAACAAAGCGTGCATGTGTTATATGCTCGTGGAGCTGGAGGAGAATCTACAGAGCAAGGAGCCCGTAATGACAGAGGCATATATCCTGCTTCATTAGCTCTTCACTTCCGCGTGACGTGGTACCGCGACCCGACAGCCACTCTTGTTTATTAGCGTTATATGACAGGAACAGAACAGAAATGAGCAGTAGTACTGGTATTACATCCTACCACAGCAACTAAGGACGATGTTCCTCTGCCGGTCAATAGCTCTAACCACGCGCACAATGAGCGTAAACAACTCCCATATATAATATGCCCTGTACTATGCCTTGAAGGTGTGCAAGAAACTGTCATTTAATATATATATATATGTGTCCATGAGATAACTATTCAACTGTAAATCCGTAGTTCCATATAGTATTAAATACTTAACATTGCAATTGCTTCATTAACTGATTTGTGCTTCCACTTCGTCTCATTGGTAACAGTGTGCATGCATGCGGGTGATGAACATTCGTAATGACTTATATAATATAACATCCTATAATATATTACACACGTCCACAACATCAAGACAGACCAATGTTGCAACGAGCTCTGACAATGGTCCATTTGTAATTTGATATATTGGGAACACACTCATAAACTCCAACCCAACCCCACCCAAACCACCTACAGACACACCTCCTAAACAAAAATCGCATATAATTAAACTTAAATAAATTATAATTAAAATTACATTAAATAAAAAAAATACACATGAGAAATACTTCATTATCCTAGAAGTTTATAAATATCATAAATAAATACAAAACAAGCTCACATCAAAGAGAAACAATAATTATTACACTCAGTTTCACAATGTAATACGGGTATGATGTGGTAAACACAACAATATATAATTAATCCAGTTAACTTGCGCAGTATTTCGCTGCTTTTTAAGTCAAATAGAGGACCTGTTTACTAGTTTCCAACCTGATATTACTTTACAAGAAATACATGACAGGCCTTATTGTAACTGGTGATAGGAATTTGAAGAAGATATATATGAGTATCTGTTGTTAAAATGATATCTGTATGATTCATATTTCACTAATCAGGCAGACGCGTTCTATCGTCTCACACGAATGTATCGAGATGGGTATTGAACATCTTCTAAAATCCAAGGTCAGTGTTCCTTACATACACTACACAATAGTATTAGAGCAGTCACTGATTCTGGAATTATATGTTCGGTATTGCCTAGTATCGTTTGGATTTACAGGCAAGTGTCCAACAGTTAGCACGACTTTCATTCAGCTGATACATTTCTACAATGTCCTTGCTTATTTTGCGCTTAGAGTATACATAGACTATTAGTATTGGTAGTAGTACTATAAGACAAATGTGTTTAGAATTGTGTTCAGCATTGAACTTAATTTCTAATTGCATCTAGGAATGTAATGTTGTTAATGATTTAGTTTATAAAACGTTTAACATGTTGAAGTGTTAATCATGTTTAGTTAACTCTTGTGGGCACATGTTAAGCATATTTCTAGTAGTCGCAGTACACGACGAAATGGTTAACACAACTAGGTGTACTCATACTTTAGCTGATGCGAGTGCATTTTACTCACATTTCCTATAGTGACAGTCGTAGTCTTAGCTTGATACTAATATGACAATATTTGCTGCTGTGGGAGTAAGTTTTAAAACAATGAGATAAACAACGCTTTGTAATTCGTTTACATCCAAATGTTACATGGTCATTCTAAAACTAACACATAAAAACAAAACAAAAGTCAATACAAAAAGTACATAGACTGGTGAACAATATGTTATAATGCAGTCCCATTTTCTTTTGATATCAAATAACTTTGCAAGCTTTGCATAACCTTGTAGAAATGCGTAATTTATGAATTTTGGAAGCGACTTGGTAAGTGCATGCTATCTGGTATTGTTGGTAGATATTATCTCAGTGGAAACGGGTAATATCAACAGAAGAGAACACGGATTCTCTGGACCCTGTCTGACACCACTGCTCAGAAATGTTAATCTTGTCTCCTGGGATCGTCTCTGATCAATGAGCTGTTGTTGATGTCTCAAGTTTTAAAATCCGAAATTATCAAGGGAGTTTCTTTTGAACGTATTGCTAAGACTTACTATTTGGTTCATAATATTAAGAAGAAAAGGAGTTATGCTAACCTTCCCAACGTGCATTCAAGGGAACGGTTTTATAATTGTTACGCTTGGAACGTTTTGCCACTGCAACCCGAAATAGCTGGGGTTATATATTTTAAGGATGAATTTATAATTTTGAAAGGATGTAGTCTCTGCATATTGTGGTTCTCGTGGTCGCAACCATTTTGTCTCGAGACGGCGCATCAATACACACATTGAGTAGATGAACGTCAGATGATGTTGATACTAAATGTGATGTGAAAATAAGCAGGTAATTATAAATAGCATGAGAGATATAACCTCAAAAAGGAAATGTTGGTTGGTTGATTTGGGGTTTAAAGTCACTTCCTAGTCACTAATATCATGACTTACATGTATATGTACTTGATAGTCTTGATGTCCATCAGTTTGTATAGTGCTAGTTCACTTAGTATATCACGCCGCAGATAGAAAATGGCAATGATACCCCACTCAGAGACTTTAGACTCCGAGCTGGCCAATCCTGTCTTTACCCATTACATGCTGAATACGAAATGTATGCATGACGTAATATAGTTTTCTTCAATTAATTCAAAATGTTATTGTCTGATAAATATAATCTCAACGCTGTGTCATTTGACATCAGTCTATTGCGGAACAAATCCATGTCGTAATGTAAATAAGAAGTTGTTGAAACTAGGATAGATTGTGTTGTCTACGTAATTGCGTCGACTATTGACTCACAGTACACAAACACACGATACTATGAACATATTTGGAACATTGAATAGAACTTTCACACAGGCCATTTGATGACATTTATATTCATACATATTTTAATTGATTGTACACAACCAAAGATTGAATCATAATATGCATCATTTACTTATACTTGCACATACATACCAGTATGCACATACCGTACGTATTAATTATTTAACATCTCAAACTGATGAACACAATGGAACAAGGAAGTGATTTACTTTCTGTTCCCAGAGGTATGTTCATCGTGGTATGTTCAACAATGGATGATCTATAGCTCATTGAGCCATCACAGTGAAGTTCAGAGTTCACGCTATCCGATATTTTATCGGAAGTTTAGAAAAGTCCATCTAACTTATAATATACGAAAGGCCAGCACCTCAGGAACGTTTCCTACAGTGTTGTCCAGATGTAGATCATGACGTACGTCATGGCTTTTCTTCTATAGTAGGGAGTGACAATAACATCTAGTTACGACCTATATACATGTCCAGGGTATCCTTTCACAAAGCTCTCTTATCCACTAACAGACCATAGCGTTCTCTTAGCAGTGTATTAGCTATCGGAAAGGAGAGCGCTATGGATTATTAGTGGATAAGAGAGCTTCGTGAAAGGATACGCAGGACTACGACCTATATACATGTCCAGGACGAGCTGAAGTACGTACGCATGTCACTAGGGTACATGGTGATATTAGGTAGGTGTGTGTGGTTGTATGTGTGTACGTGCGTGTGCGTATGTGTACGTGCGTGTGCGTGTGTGTGTAATAATTACCAGCCTTAGCTCGTGGGTCTGACATTAAGCATGCATGAAGATGTTACGGAATAGTATTTCTATATTAAGAGATCAATCAGAGAAGACTGTGGAGAACTATACTAACATTAGAGAAAGCAAAGCAAAGACATCAGAATAGGCTTACACAGTCATTACCTATCTCGTTGTTGGTGTCAGGTCATGTCAGTACAATCTGGACACATCTAACACAGTTCTGAAAACAGACCAACCACTTTCCTGCTTCATCTACTGCAATGTATGTTCAGGCCCTGTCTAGCTGAATGTGTGTTCACGGTGAACCGCTCCCTAGCCATATATATGTTACAAAATGACTGGTTTCACAACCTGACTGTAACATATATATATCTTACAGTCAGACTGTGAAACCAGTCATTTTATGATATGATTGACATTTTCATTGAATATATTCAGGCTATTTTTAGAACGCCGGAAATGAAAAAAGAAAATGACAGATGGACTGGCAGGGGTTGGATGAAATAAAATGACGATAATATGTATACATTTGTATAGGCGTTCATACAATTTTGCATGACATTAATATAAATGCATGCAATTTTGTTTGAATACATATACACAATCTTAATTTCATTTCATTAAACTCCTGCCATTATATCTGGCAATGAAATGGAATTATTTTCTCATTTCAGGATTTGTATTAATTGAGTTAGTGAACAGAAATTCAGTGAACATATTAGCCATTTTGCGAAATGACTGGTTTTACAAGCTGACTGTAACCTATGTATTTATGTATTACACATCTCCACTTTTTCCCCACTGCTTTAACCGTACTGTACAGAGCACCAAAGATGGTGTATGGGACGCCATATACATATATATTATTACTATTATTATTAGTAGTAGTAGTAATAATAGTAGTAGTCGTAGTAGTAGTAGTAGTAGTAGTAGTAGTAGTAGTAGTAGTAGTAGTAGTAGTAGTGTTGTTGTAATTGTTATTATTATTATTATTATTATTATTATTATTATTATTATATTATCATTAACTATACACGGAAGTAACATCCAACATTGGATTTGACTATCGATAATCAGGAGTTATGCCGTGAGAGGTATTAAATAACAACGTGTACTTATACTAGTATTATCCTGTGATATAATTGCTAGAGTTATGAATACAGTTATGAATACAGTAAGTGGCAAACACGTCCTCTCGGATGAGTGTTACATGTAGTGTACTATATTACTATATAGATCCACCATCATGTGGACTTTAGAATACAGATTTCCTGAACTATATGAACAAGCATCAAAAGGCGAAGAACCCCCTGAAACATATTACAATTGCCTTCTCATATAAATATAACATTTTATGTCCAATATCTTAATCTAAATTTCATTTCAAAATTTGTTATTGTTCTTTTAGTATTTGTGAAGTTCCTGTCGAATCCTATTATAGGATTGAATACTCAAAATTACGATTGATATTTGGTTTACGATGCATTATGGAATACGCAGTATTCGTCTTTGGACGATAGTGCTTTTGTCCCAGAGCGTGACATGCGCACAACTCCATGGGCTATAGGTGTTCAGTTCCGGTTGCAGTGCGCCAACAATTACAGAGCAATAGGATAGTATATAAAGTCCTACCATAAACCTGATTATTGTAAACCAATAATGTAACATCGTTTCCGATGAACACACACACTGGTAAATAATTAACCCGTGGTATTACTCAGTCTGGTTGTAGTCTAATATTAAACCGGCGTCTTCCTCATTTCCGTTTTCCGCTGAATGCAGACCAAACTCTATATGTGGGAACATGCATGGACCTGGTCTACAACACTATCAGGCTGTCTCTTCACGCCGTGTCGCCTTGTATATATGTACATGTCTAATGAAGAGATGTGACCACTCGCCGCTACTTAAATAGAGCAACAGGCCTACTTGTTCTAGGTATTTAAACATTCGAGTGCCAAAACACACTGGCCATGGTGATGTTGGAATCAAGGCACGCTAAGTTGGAGTAGCCCCGAACAGGGCTCGTAGGAATGCAAGAGCTGGAACCATTCTTAAATTCAAAGAGAACTCGTCATCTTCCACATATTGTCGTTAAAGCTTTAGATATACAGGAACATGTGGGTGTCCATTCACAAACCCTACAACTTCATCATTCGCCATCTTAGATTTGGTCATATACTGATTACTTGTTACTTTGTTAAGCTTTCTTAATTCGCATTTATATGATAGACCTCCATTAACTTAAATATAACACTCATAAGCAAGCACTCGTGATCCGTTCAGCAGTGAATGATTGAAATGGTTCTGTGTGATTGTTTGCACATAATGTTGTAAGTAAGTATATAACTGGGGTGGGATGAGGGTTGGTAGGGGGTATAACTCAATATGACCGAGGGAAAATGTCCTAGGGGGGAATTGTCAGGGGAGGGAGGGGAGTTGACCTGGGGAAATGTCCGGCGTGGGATGACCTGATACCGAGTTATTGTATATGATTGCATGCTTATAGATTCTAAATAAATCTACAGAATCCTACCATTAGGTTATCGCAGAGGTCGAACATTAGAGCCTCTGTTAGGACAGAACATTCAGGAGACTTCTAAAGAGCATAAACAAAGACGTATCTGCGTTGTCACGCTGACGTTACACGTGACTTGGAACAGCCGGTCGATTGCATTAATTTACCATATTGTTTAGGCTAGTGAATGTGACCTTGGTCATTACGAAGCGGAAATGCCGTCGATCAAAGCATCATCACATTCTGGTCACGCTCTATAGTGGACATTCGCTGTTAAGTAAACGTTCGCAAAGAGGCATTAAGACAGCGGCGTTCTACTCACTATGCTGTCTGTCCAGAGGACTTCCGAGTGACCGTTGCTTGCTTCGCGAAGTTAACTCTTCTTTGAACCTCCTTTGCGGGAAGTCGTCGTTTTACTTGGCGTAGTGGTAGTAGTATTAGTGGTGGTAGTGGTGGTGGTGGTAGTAGTGGTGTTGGTGGTAATATAGTGGCCGTGTTGGCGAAGTAGTAGTAGTAATAATAATAATAATAATAACAACAATAATAATACTAGTAGCAGTAGTAGGAGTAGTAGTAGTAGTAGTAGTAATAATAATAATAATAATAACAATAATAATAATACTAGCAGTAGTAGGAGTAGTAGTAGTAGTAGTAGTAGTAGTAGTAGTAGTAGGAATAATAATAATAATAATAATAATAATAATAATAATAATAGTAGCAAGATACACATTTATATTGCGCCAAATCGACGCTCGATACTTAGACCTATTCATGATAACGCTACACCATTACTTCGGTACGTTACCTTTCCCCGGCAATAATACAACATCCCATCCCAAACACGAAAAACAAGCATGTATCCACATCCATGTATTCCTCACCCAGTACCTCTAATATTCAAAGCCATCAGATTTTCTGCAGGTGACAAGTAGGGCCTGAACGGGTCCATAATTTTGAACCCTGGTACCATCTCAAGCACTTATTATAATTATTTGAAATGGAATGTAGGGGAAGGGGCTCTATATTGGGCATGTTCTTTTTTGTAATGGACATTTTTTGTAATGCCAGCTCGTTCAAATGTAAGCATATTTCTAAGTGTTTTCAGAATTCCATACCACAAAGATTACCTTTGAAAGTAAATAGCATTTTTGCATATGCAAGAACACACACACACACACACACACACACACAGAGACACACACACACACACACACACACACACACACACAAACACACACACACACACACACACACACACACACACACACACA
>JAULBP010104472.1:0-10581 GCA_032355345.1 Lepetodrilus pustulosus | reverse complement strand
GCCCTGTTATTATGAACACACACACACACACCCCCCCCCCCCCACACACACACCACAACCACCACCCCAATATGCAGACAAGGCATATACAGCTCCTTATTTATTCAATTGGAATTTAAGCTATGGTAGCATTATATTCACTCATGCATTTCAAGAAATCAAGCTAATTTTTTTCTGAATTTGACTTGAATAGAGTTTCGCATGTTACACTTACCACAGTCCTTTGTCAATTTGAGCTCATTTGGAATTGGGCGCTTATTGAAGAAATAGTTATAGTTCACTCCATCGTCTTCTGAAAGATGCATTGACACATTGTTTTAATTTTTTTTTGTTTAAATACCAAGGACATACCGCAATTATGAAATTGTTTGACAATATATCCGATGAAGAGAACAACATTTTAGTTTGAAGAGATTGAAACAACGTTACCAAGTAGACGTAACGATTTTGTTTTTACACAAAAAAAAAACGAAGTACATTGGTCTCCGTAACTATCATGAACAATCTATTCATGAAATTGAGAATATATATATATAAGAAACGACAATAACATAATATTCATCACAATATTCTATGAACTCATTAAACATTAAAATCTTACACATTGAGATGCTCACAAATACTTTATTGCTCTCCTTCATTTATGTGAGTGGAAAACTTTGTAAACTGGAAATAATATCCTGTCACGAATGCACGCCAATTTTACGGAACAAACCGATCATAGCGGAACAATAGATGATGACATATAAAAACAAAAACATGCATGGAAGCAATATCTTCTATGCGAAACAGTCTGTTCTGAAAGAAATGCATTCACTCGTGATATCATTTATTGTGCGATAAATTGCATATATGTGTAGAAAGCAGAACACACCATATCGTTTTTCGCCTATATCATCATCACATTCCTGTTCCTTTAATTCCTTCAATGACCTATCAAAGCATTCCCCAGTTCTTCTGCAGTGGAATTGCCCCAGGGGACATAATCTGTCATCCCAGTTCTTCCGTCCAACAATGAAACCTAACAGGGGAAGTAAAAACAACATCACGGTTTAATGCCATATCAAGACAATCTGTTTAAATTGTCAATTAAGCTTTTAGAATACAAAAGAGGGGCGATAAAAATGAGCCATTTTTCTTGCTATTTTCCAAGGCGGTATTAGTTGATTGGATACAATAGCGATGACACGAATTTAATGACAATTTCTATGAGCTATTAAAAAGGTTTTGCAGTATATTTGGAGCATGACATGAGTCATTAGTTTCAGATTGTTTACTCTTTTACGAACGGAATCCGTCTAATAGTAAGCTCGCTATTCTGTCAAATGACATTAAAATTATAACACGTGTTGAAATGTATGCCCCAGCATATTGATGCTAGTGATGAGACTCATATTTCTGCCAGTCCATCATAAACACAATTTCACATGTTATTGCACGTAAGAGACATTTGATGTAAATCTATACAAAATATTGGAACATGTCATCAACATATGTCGTTTTATCTGTTCATCGTATAATACGTTCAAATAACTTTGCATAGTTTACATCTTCAGCATATTACTCACCAAAACAGTGTAGTAATCCGAGGATGACAAGAAGGCAACAGCCCTCAAATCCCATGGCGGATGCATACAGTCTACGGGAAACGGCGCGACTTGTTAGACACCATAACTGCAATAGAAACAAGATGTATTAGTCCGCGACAGTATATTTAGCACAGTATACTATAGATCTCAATCGACGCTTGACCTTCAAATGGTCATCTTGCCCGAGTAACCACGGCACCCTTTCTATCATATAAGCTCTCGTATCCACCAAGAGCCTTAATTGATCAGGAGAGCCCCTTTGCTCAAGGTATCGTTTCACAAAGCTCCCTTATCCATTGTGATGCCGTAGCGATCTTGAAAGTGCCAGATCGTCATGTGTAATAGATCGCTACGATAATGCTATGATGACGTAGATGCTAAGACAACTTCGTGAAACATTTGCCAGAACACCTGTAGCTAGGAAGTCACAGTGTAACGACCCGCTAACGTTTACGTAAGTTGGCTCACACTCAGCTGTAGCTATAGATGTTCTGAACAGCAGGGCAACACCTGTAGCTAGTAAGTCACATTGTAATGACTCGCTAAAGTTTACGTAAGTTGGCTCACACTCAGCTGTCTCAGCTGTAGGTGTTCTGAACAGCGGGGCAACACCTGAATCTACACATGACAGAAAGCTAAGTTTCAGGGAGCCTCTACAACTACAAGTGTAAGTCAATTTGATGAAACACTATTATTACTAATACTTGAGAATCTGGCTAGCTAAAACTAGTGTAGCGGTAAGAAGTGTTCTGTGAAGTGGACTTACTCTAAGTCTTGTAGCGGCCCAGACGGCACATCGCGGCATACGATGTCGATACGATGTCCAATTGACGTTGAAACCAACGTCTTGATGTAGAATTATCGTTGTTTCGGCATCGTATCGACAACGTATGCCGCGATGTGCCAGCTGGGAAGTTCCGACATTTCTACTTATAATCAGTTGTAGCTAAACATTTTCTTTGCAACGGGGAGCAGTGACTAGCTAAAACCGTTGCAGCGATAACACGTTTTGTTTAACAAACAGACTTACACTTGTAGCTGGTCCCTCAAATTTGACTTACAATCAATTGGAGTTACAAACGTTGCGATCAGCTGGAAAGAACGACAACATGCCTTCTTGAACGATCGCTTAGATCCCCATGAAACTTATTTTTCAAGATATTTTCAATACGATTGTTCATTTGCATTGTAATGATCCTACACAACTTGTAGGAAGTAAACCAATGACCTTGAACGGTATTTGTATTCAAAGGTAGCAAATTGATTGAAAATACGAAGATATTCGAATAATATACAACTACGTAGCAATATAAATATAACATAATTAGCTTTTGTATTATTAAATTCACAAGACTCAATGTCATGTACATTTCTCGTTTTGAAACATTATATTTTCGATGTTTCGGGAATAATGATCCATTTAATTTCAATCTAACATTGGTTTCAGAATACAAATTGTAATTATATGACACCCATCGTTAGCGTAAGACCATTTTCTAATTGTAGTAAGTTGAAATAACGTAGCTCGTTTAGCTTTAGGCGATACGAATATGTACTGCTACTTCAAACACGTTCTCAGTGAGATGCTTAATCTATTAATAATTCTCCTTCGACATTAAGTGGTATTTTTAGCTTAAACATCTATATCCAGTAACCTCATCAAATTCCTTGTCTTCATATCTATTATCGTTATTTTGAATGGGCATTGCTACTACTAATAATTACTAGTATATTATACAGTCCTAAATGGCACGTTTCGGGTGATCGTGTTATTGTAATTCTGGCTCATGTGTCGCAGAACGATCGTTGTGCTACGAAGTTCGTATCTCACTTTACCCGTAATTCCCATTGTACTCATAATGACCTCGATATCTAGCTCAAATCCTATATCACTGCATTATCTCTACCGGCAAATCGACCAGTTTGCCATTTTCCACTCCATGGTAATCCTACAATGCATAGATGATAGAATCCATAAAAGTCAAAAACTCTCATAGTGCTACGACCATTCCGTGGAATTTGGTATCCTTTCACAAAGCTCTCTTTATCCACTAGGAGACCATAGCGTTCTCTTAGCAGTGCATTAGCTATCGGCGACGAGAGCGCTATGGTCTATATTAGTGGAGAAGACAGCTTCGTGAAAGGATGCCCAGGACCTTGTCCAGAATTAAACTGTGGGTCAAGTTGCCCCTGTATAAATGGATAAGTGATCGAATGAAGGATGCTGTTTCGATATGCTGGAACGAAAGGGACAGTTAGTATCACGCAGGATACACCCCCGCCTATTCTGCTAGACGATCGATGCATTAAATAATGTGACGAACCTAGATAGATAGCATGCGCTATGACACTTGCATTTGGTTCACCGATATAGCATGCACGCTATGCTGACATGGCTCTTGTCCTCCGTGTGCATAGCAAATATAATCATACCCCGTTATTACTATCTCCGTTATAACGGTTTATCCGCTTACCGGCCACCTTTAAAGGCATACTAACACAGATGGTTGACCTAAGTAATGCACAAATACATTTCTTTCTAAGACTACTTACTTTTGTTCACCCAAACGTTGTTATTTATAATGTACCTATTCCCCAACACTAGTTATTACAAATTTCATATATTATATGAATTCAGGTTACGAAACATTAGTTGTCTTGTCTTTGATGCATCATCTGATTTATGAAGGGACGTAATCATGTCGTTTTATATTTTAGTCGCACCACTTTGGGTTAGGTCCCCTTGCATTTATGTAATGGAGACAAATAAAATACGATCATATTCACGTTGTTAACTGGCAAATTCCTATTATATCTTATGGGTGAAATGGAATGTTGTCTAATATACAGCGGTGGAAAGGTTTTTGGAAGTAAGAACATGATTGCATGTATGTCAAGTGAATGCACCTTGCATTTGTAAGAAAGAACTAGTCCAAAACAACCAGAAATATGTGTGATATTATCCTTTTTAACTTGTAAATCCCGACAACTTTGATCCCAAGGATGATTGATAAGTGGATCCAGTTATCTCGTTTACCTACCTAACAAAAACGGAAGTCTCTGGTATTACGGGGCCTGACTGCATTATATTCAGAACAGGGCCAAATGTTTTCATATACGCTATTTCTACACTGGCTGTTTACGTAAAGTTGAGTGTTTGTTTCTGTTAATGTTTCCTTACCAGGAATAATCAAGGTTTAATTGTACATCACTGTCTGCTACCTACTGTCATTCATATAATAGTTCAATACTGAAGCGTTAAGCATGTGGAAGATCACCCGTGATAATAAAAGCAAGTTTTTTACGAAGCTAATTAATAATAATGATTACATTATTTAACGTAGCTGTAAAAAGACAGTTTTTTAATGATTTGTTTTCTAGTGCATTTTTAGAACTAGTTTTTCTTTTCTTTTACGATTTAGCACTTAAGCAATTACAGTCTTCTTAGTATGTGTGATATAGTAGACAACTGAGAATTAACGATACTAATGGATATGCCATATTCTTATTTTCTATTTCAGCAAATTGTGATTAAGCTTTTTTGTTCTAGTCTGTGATGTTCAACACCACATTAAGCGTAATCTTAATTTAACGAGTAAAAACTAACCAAGTTATCACCTTAAAGCCCTAGTAGCGTAGTTGTTTCCATTTGTTTATGATCTTAGAAAACATGGAAATGCATATTCATAAATTGACAATTTATGTTCATGCTACTGATATTTAAATTGTGAGAAAGTTAAAGATACAAAATCTAGATTTTTCAAAACATTAAACAGTGATTATAATAATAAACTAAGACATAATACGATAAGATATGCTGGATTTTAATCTTCAATGTCATCATCTAAACCCCGGCCATTGTGACTAAATACACCTCCCTAAAATAATTGACGGATGTATTGAGACAGAATGAGGATACGTCAATGTAAATATAACCAGGCATCGTTGTAAGAGATATATTTTTAGTAGAACTGATACATCGTAGGTATTGACATTTTCAGTAAACAAATACCCATCATTGGTATCTGAAGTTATACTCATCACGCCAGAACCAAACCAGAAAGTTGAAGATCTACTGCGCTCTAGGCGTCCAAGTTAGACACACTCAAACCACATTTAATAAAGGTTAACTGTGCATCGAAGTTCCAAGCCCCGATATTACGAAACGTATTTGAGTACAAACGTATACACAACTCAAGATTGTGTTCACAAATCCCAATATAAAATTTGAATTTGAGCATGGCATTGTACTCAAAATATTTCGCAATAATCTCGGATCCTATATTATTGTATGTTTTTTTCTCCATCTGTTTTATTTGTTCAGCGCCATTGAGCAGCTAGTTTAGATCCTAGGAGCTATATAAATAACTTATTATTATCATTATCATTATTATTACTATTATTATTATCATCATCATGTGTTATCACGGGTTATATCAATAACAGTTGTGCGCCTTTGTTATAGTGTAATCATAGTGTAAGGAAAAACATTAGCTCCGTATTATACCTTTACAACTGCGTATTAATTAAAATGTGTTCTACGATTATACGTACGCTTTGTGAACTAGTCACTAATTATATTAAACGCTGTATTGAGGGATATATTATACCTTCAGATGGCATAACTATGCTGTACTGTATAGTATAGTTTGGGATAGAAGACATATATTATTTTAAAATTTGATTATTGATTTAATAAGTCATTTTTTTCTTATTTTACAAATCCGGATATTACTGACATTTAGTCCAGAGTATGGCAAACGTAATCGTAGCTGACCCACCACATCGATATGTAAGCACTTGAACAATTTGTGCTTTAGGCAATCCAGTAGATTTGACGATAAGGCGCACGGCGCTGCTAGGTGTTATGGTACAAAGTGCGAGACGTGAACGGTGCCGATCAACTAGAGGGTGGTACATGCCCGTAATTATACAAGAGTCCACCACGTCCCGCAGGACTCACTCAAATCAATGGAGGACATTAAAATCGCAATTTACGGCAGTCGTTTCGCCGTTCTCATATTACGGCCATTTACACTACCATTGCATAGCATTTACAGGACATGGCGAATGCAATCACCGTCGTAAAAGAAGCACGTTCTTGTGAGCTGGGACAGGTCAGTCTCTAGTCTTCTATTTTCACGGTACAAATTGACTCTCCGTCCCAATTTGACAGTCGTTAAAATAATTCTACCAAGTAGGATTGAACTACGCATGGCTAGGATACCCTCAAGTGCCCATCTGATCAAACACCACTGCACTACAATAAAGAAGTCTCGCAGACCTGTTGGTGAGATGAGAGGCATGGTGCAATTACTGGTTCAGGGCATGTACACGTACACGTATAGTTACGTATGTAGTAATACGTACAGGCAATTCCTACGCTATCAGTTGATCTCAGCTTGCCCAGCATCTTTCGTTGCAATGAATATTGTTCCATTAAAAGGATCGACTTCTAGACAGTGTAAATTATATCAGACAAGTTTATGATCCTCGTCTTTATTAGATCCCCTAGGCAGTATGAAGATCAGTCGTGTTTTAAGGACCGATATCTATAGGACTGCATCATCGCATCCCAGAGGTACTGATTACTTCATCTACCCCTGGCACACATCTATGAGAAAAACACGCGCAAACAGCCAATGAAATAATTTTCCCGTTGAAAACGCCGTAAAAAATGTATCCAATGAAATAGATGTTAACAATGTTCTATTTATAGCTCATGTAAAATGTTTGCGCAAGGTTTCCCCTAGATGTGTGCCAGGGGTGGTGCTGACGTAATCAGTACCTCTGGGGTGCGAGGATGATATGACTGATGCATCCATGTTTTACGACATGTATAATGGAAAAGGAAAGAACTACCGGTACTGGAGATTGCAACACAATCCCATAGTCTAAGTTCTTAATACGACGAGTGGGAGGCTGACGAACGTAAATACGGACAAGGTGGAAATATCAGAGGTCAAATGTCATTAGCTGGGTTATTACATTTTCCGATACAACTATCTTTCCCGACAAAAGTGAATTTCTTTCTCCAGATATTTTACTAATCTACAAATACGTCTTTTCCTAATTAATTAAACCTACCCTATTTTTGTAGGTAATATTATGCCGACAAATAAAGAAAAATGAAAATTGAAATATTACATGGACAGATGACATTGCCACTGTAAAGGTGTACACATGTTACATACATTCGCTGGTTTAAGGTCAAAAGCAATTTCTATTATCGGTAATAATTGCATGCCTACCATTTCATAAGGTAGAATATTCCTATCCATGATCGTCTCTAACACATTTAAGAAGTTAATATTTGAGCAAAATAGCCTTAATGCGATATAGTATGTGTGTCGTGTCGACGTTGCACGATATTGGATGATACAGCAATATGCAGTAACCTGATTACATTGAATTCCGAATAAATTGCAATTTAGAAATGTGCATACTTCCATGTATAATTGATATATAACAGGATCTGTTGACAATTATATTCAGCATCATTCTATCTTAGCAATCAGATCGTATTAATATTTCGTGTTTTACTAATTTATATCAATTTTCATCGTAAATATGGAGTTTGATTTTTTTTTATAGGTTTAATGAATATATACACGTAAATTATATGGCGGTTTTAAATGTCAATTAGGGGTTAAAAGCATACTATCACAGATGATTGGCCTAGATAATGGTCAAGTGAATGTCTATCTGAGACTACTTACGTTTGATTTGTTCACCCAAAAGTTGCTATTACTGATGCACTAATTCCCCAACACTCAATAGTTATCAAAAAATTCATATTTAATATGCATTAATTATATTGCATTTGATGCATCAACTGAACTTTGAAGGACTGCTAAGAAATCGTTGTCGTATCACTTTGAATTCCAAGAATAAGTAGTCGTACAACTTTGACGTATGTCCCTTTGTTTTCTAAACATAACATGAGTTTTTTTTCTTCTAAATTTGGACCTACCTGATTTTGTTCCGCCGACCGCCATTCTGTATTATGACCACAACGGATTATAGGACATTGGGAAGGAATTCACGTTTAAAACTGACTTCAGTGTAAGGAATGTGCTCACCAAATCATAAGGTATAGGTGTAAGTAACGACTATATCTAGACAAAAACATATTTCTAGTGTTATATAAAGAAATATGAAGGAAAATATCATATTATCGGGAATGATACTTGTATTAGAACATGAAAAACGTATTTCTAGTAAGAAATATGAAGGATAAATATCATATCTGTCCGGGAAGATAGCTGTATTAGAATATGTAATAACCCCGATAGTGACATTGCATCTATGTAAATATGATATCTGCTTGCAGGTACAATGCGTCGATTAGATACATCGATCTAGGCCTACACTCGAGAACAGGGTGTGTACATTCTGTTCTGTATTCTCCTCGGGGTATGTACGCTATGTAGACGTCAAGTAGACGTTCTGTTTGGCCACTGTATGACATCAAGGCCACGCACATCAGATAATTGGGACATCTGGAACACCGTGGACAATAAGGAAATGTACATAATCTGTGTCAATTTGCTGGACAATTTTCTAATAATTGCTTTTACCAGAGTCTACATTTAGGATAAATGTACCTTTAAGAAATTATGTCGATAGTAAGCCGCTTAAAAAGGAATGTCGTGTTGGAACTATTAGATTCAGACATGCCGTCTAGAGGCTGTGCGATGTATTTGGAATATGTCTGCAAGTGAAGACGAACACGACTTGTATAGCAATGTTGGGCAGAGTCAGGTATGCACCTCTCACTATAGGCATATATCACTACATTAGTTGTGCACAAATGCAACTGCTCAACAACATGCACCGAGAAACGTCGACATCAACGACGACTCGTCGACATGGCATCTCGACACTGATTACTGACATGACTTGACATTCGGTCATCTCTGATTTATGAACATTGATTCGAACCACAATTCCAGCTATCTTTTAGAAATATTATTTTGGGTACAAGACCTAGGATATTTATCATCGTTATTACATGGGCGAATTGAAAATTGATCATGAAGAATGTTACATGATGACGACGCGATTGGTGTATTTCTGGATGCAGATATGACTACCTCCGCCAAACTAGCTAGATGCATAGAACATGTTTTATAAATAATGCAATAATAGTGTATTTACTAATAGAAATCTACTTGAATATTTTCAATGTACGAGCATAACCATAATAAAGTTCAGAAGTCAGTGGTACTTTTAACTTTTACTTCAAGTATTGCTAGACAGTTTCGCCTATGCTGACTCGTAGTAAGCTCTACGTTGGTCGACTGTACTTAGGCTATATAACACTGGTTCCTCAATAGCTGCAATATATTCTGTATACGTTACTTATTCATTGAATCGCCAATTCTTACAATAATCTCTTAGATGAATATTTTATATTGTCCGTGGTGTTATGTCACGGTTATGAGCGATACATATATGTATTACCCAACCGGTATGACCCCCCAGGGGAAATACGCACTAGTGTATTGCGTACCTGGCTTACACACGTTTACGTGACATCGCCATAATCTGGCTTTGATCTGCTGACCATGCTGGCACCTTTATGACTAAAATATTCATTTGCGGCATGTTTAAAATTTGCGTAGGTTCATGTCAATGTCTCTACAGGTTTTGCTTGTTAGTTGTCTTAATAAATTCATAGAACAGACCACGTTTTCACCGATCTAGAGAGACTATGTCAACTGCATTTATACGCTGGAATCTATAGGACTTTCCGAAGAGTCTAGTTACTTCCCTTAAATACCTCTCCCTTTCTGAAGTCTAGTACTTCCACCTAGTACTTGACTAATCTTGTTATTAGTTGTACGCAACATTGTGGAAATAACATACACCGGCAAACTTGTCATGCGAGAATCTACACAATTTTGTGAGTAGAATTAAAGGCATACAATCACGGTTGATTGGCCTAGATAATGGCCAAACGAATTTCTGTCTGAGACTCTTTACGTTT